>LDKF01000648.1:6135-41611 GCA_001026735.1 Rotylenchulus reniformis | reverse complement strand
AAAAAAATTTAAAAAACATTGCTGATAATTACAATGAACTTAGACATAAATTGAGGCAATGAAAATTGTCATGTCGCAACATTTGCACCTTATTCGTCTAAAGAAATGAAAATGAGATGTCAAAAATAGAAAAATTAGAGCAAAAATTAGCTATCAAATAGCCCATACTCATTCTAATTGATCCACTTCGAAAAAGCTATGACAAAAATAATGTGAATTTGGTCAAAACCATTTTTGGTCATAAGTTCCTTCATATTGGACCAATTCAGAAGAAATAAGCTCATCTTGTAGCTAATTGTCCCTATTTTTTTGTCATTAACAAGTTCATAAATAAAAAAGAATATTAAAGTAGTTAACCTAAGCTCACTTTGTGCTACAATAATTGTTAGTCTTTACATAAATTGCTTTGAAAAGATAAACCCTGGGTAACCAATTCACCTCTTGTTCCTCTGTCTTTTTGCCCTTCACGAGTGCTTTAAGCAGTGCCTCATACAGCACAATGTGGAATAGCAATGTACTGGCCCGTTTCCCGCTCTCCAAGATCGGCTTCAGTCTGTCGTGGATTTGAGCGTAGTTCAGGTTCCGCATGCTGGTCACCATCATTGCGTATGCGTCTTTGTCGGTTTTGTCGCAAAAACGCACAAAACTCTTTGCCGGCAACTGTTTCTCCGCTTGCGCAGATGAAAAATACCCTTGCCCGGTCCATGCGTCTGTCCAGCTATTCTTCTACAAAAAAATGTAAATTTAATTGCTGTGAAAAATTCATTTTACGGCTTACAACTTACAAGTTGATAAAAGTGTTTTCGAAAAGTCTTATATTTTACTTGGTTAAGTGAATTTATGGGAGAATGTGTCCTATCTAAAGCAAAGCAATTTCTATTGATTAAGTTTATTTATTTAATAACTAGATGTAAGATTATAAATCACGATAAAATGTATTAGCTCCATAAGCTTTAGAGTTAAATTTAAAAATAGTTAAATAATTAAAATAATATTAAAAAATTTAAAAATTATTAATTTACAAAAAATCCAAATGAAAAAATGAGCTCGCTTGTGGAACTACGCACCAAGGCACGCACAAACGAAATTTAAAAAATAATAACTTTCAATTCCAATAAAAAATCGAACACAAAAATAGCATGGTATTTATTATCCTAGGCTTTATATGTCCCATTGTCAATAATAGTTTGTCAAAAATAGAAAAGTAAAAAAATAGCATTAAAAATTTCTAGAGTCCCCAATACATATAAGAAAAGCAAAAATTTCAAAAGTCTAGTATCATCTGTTGTGTGAATTTTGAAAACAATCCTACTCCATGTCTGATTTTATTCACATTTCTTATTCCGCTTATTACCAACAATGCCGTGCTGAACATGTCAAAATGGTTCCAGCCGACTACGTCCCGGATCCACAGTGCCGTCTCCACCCATTTGGGCAGTCTTTCCGTGTTCTGCCACCGTTCCAGATCACCCATGATCAATGCTTGAGCCTTATTGATCTCGTCAAGTACTGCTTTGACACTGTTAGGAGCCGATCCCCCACAACAACTTGAGCCGATTAGCAAATTCTTAAAATCAACAATTAAAATCAGGAAGAATTTTTAATTAATTAATTAATTAATTAATTAATTAATTAATTAACAGAACTGCTAGCTTCCCCAAAATGCTCTTAATTCATGAGAAGTTAAAATTATTGTTCTTTACCATATCATCAAATTAAATTCTACCTTGCATCATGTTAGAAAAAACAACCTTTTCATCTTGCTAAGTTCTTACAGTTTGCAAACTCATAAGTTATTCTTGTCAAGATCTTACCGAATTGCTACCCGGATCCAAGCAGCTTCCATTTCTGAATTCCTCCAACACTGAATTCTTCGTGTCCAACTTGGGCTCCGGGGGGAGAGGTCCCACAGGGCTAGAAGTTCTGTACGAATACCGTTCCCCTTGGTGGATACTGTAGGCAATCCATCGTTCCGCTTTTCGCGCCAAAACTTCGTCCGAATCTTAAAGGCCGAAATTTATTTCGAAAATTAACAATGGCAATAAACGTGAACTTTCATTTTATTATAATGAAAAAATGCTTACAGAAATGCTTACAACAAAAACAATAATTATATCTAATATATACGTAATCTTTCTTACCGTCTGCCATATTCA
Source organism: Rotylenchulus reniformis (assembly GCA_001026735.1). Lineage (NCBI taxonomy): Eukaryota > Metazoa > Nematoda > Chromadorea > Rhabditida > Hoplolaimidae > Rotylenchulus > Rotylenchulus reniformis. The sequence goes on along the minus strand of LDKF01000648.1, from coordinate 39,455 downwards.
TCGAATTATAACTGAATAATAAGGCCAAAATCATTACAAAAGTTGATTCCATTTTACGATTTTCGATTTACTATTAAATGATATTTTATGAATAAATAAAAATGAATAACATTTGAGAGTAAATACCCAATTTTTTGGAACATAAAATAGTTATACTAGGCAATAAATCAATATGTTTTACCATATCACATGATTTTGATTTTCCAACAGGATATCGTAGGTGTGGGTAGGTGTGCATATGATGTAATTTGTATTATTAACACATACATATCTGCATTTTCATGTTCCAGCTTAATCCAATCTAACTATTTCTGTAGCTGATTCTGTTCCACAGATTTAGATATTTTTAATTAAATTTATTATAAATATCAAGCAAGAGGCAATTAAAAATAGAGAATCGGCAAAAAAAATTATACAATAAAATACTTCATACATATAATGCATTCCCAGATGACTAGGTCGTTTCGGCGAAAAGTGCCAAAATAGAATTAATTGTCCTTAAAACTTTTGTTTGCTATCTTGAAAGCCAAAAATTATAAAAGGCAATTTATTCAGAATTTTATGTTGATTCGAATGGTCTGAAACCCTGGATAAATTGACTTTTAGCGAAAAAATCCGAATTTTCAAAATTTCGGCAAAAAGCGACTTTTTATGGAAATTCGAAAAACTGAAGACCTTTCGAATCAGCATAAAATTTTGAACAATTTTGCCCTTTATACTTTTGCCAACAAGTCTAACAAAAAAGTTTTAAGGGCAAGTAAATTTGGCACTTTTCGCCGAAACACTCATGTCAGCACGGCTTCGATAAAATGATCATTTTTGCTCATTATAAAATTCCAGTCATTTAAAAAAGTTCTCATTGCCTTTAAAATACTTATTAGACAAATTTGTATAAAAAATTTATAAATAATAACTAATAATTATTATAAAACTTTTATCTAAAAGAAATAATATTGCAAAAATCGAAATTATGAAATTTATAATTTTGTAGAAAATTTCCCTATTTCAAAATCCGATCTTCAGTCAATATTGATGTACCTAACAAAATTCTTGACAATAATCGTCATCTTGCTCCATGTGATGGCCATTTTGGTCCATGTTGGGGGTAATTTAAAGTTTAAGGAGTCTTAAAATAATTCATGCTATCAAATTCACAAATTTAGCCAATCAAAGTGATATGAATCGCGTTTTGGCAACGGCGGAGCGATGGATTCGCTACAGTATCCACCAGTGTGAACGGTTCTCTTATCGGCCCAATGAGGTAACTACTGGTATCATTTTACAGTTTTGAAATTTTTTTATGTTATTCACATCTTTTAATAAGTTAACATGTTTTGGATCATATTTACTTTTTTGAAATCTTTCAGCTGAAAAATATCTTATTTATTTTATTAATCTTTTTTTGTTTTGAATTTTTGGCCCCAAAATCTTGAGTTATGTTAAAGTTTTTAGTCTCGGTTTTTGCGATTCGACTTCTCGGGTTTCGATGCCCAGTTTCAGAATTTCCAGGTTTCTAGCACCCCCTAGTACTAATGAATCAGATTGGTTCAACTACGGTTGTAAACGATGTCTATATATTTTTGGACAATTTCCCCTTTTAGATTATCAATTTTTATTAAATTTAACAAATTTGATGGAAACTTGGTTTTTCCAGGGCACGATGAATGAGTCCAGTGTGCCGCCGAAGGCCGAGAATTTGTTGCCCAATTCCGCGTTGGAACAATTTGATCGGGGCCAGGACTTCGATTACATCATCTGTCTTGGCATTAAGGTGTGTAAAATGATTTTAAAAAATTCAATCGGATTCTTCTTAAATTCCAGGTCAATTTCTACAATTGGGTGATGAAGGCAATTGATCAGAGTCGGAAATTTATCAAGGAGGACATGGACAAATGGGAGAAGGAGCAGAATGTGCCGGGATGGATGCGCACCCTGAGGGCGATCAGTGATGCCATCGGGTGGCGACACTTCGAGTGGTTCAACAAAGTCATCTATGTAAGGAAGAATTCCAGATCGGCACAGATCGAATTCGGAAAAACTGAATTTCGACAGTTTGGTTAAGGAAAATTTGGCGTTTTCAAACTTTTACACGCGAATAACATGACAAATTATGGAAAAATTTCAAAAAAATTCGGCCTTTGCCGCATTTATAGATATAAAAATGTGGTTTCTGCTGATCAGCAATTTGATCTGATCATGTTCCATTCATTGCAGAAAATCCGCAATAATTACTGTGAAATTCGTGCTGAATTGCTACCGGCGGCTCAGAGACAATTTTGTGCAAAAGCAGATATTGACTACCAGATGCTGAAAGATAGTGTGCATGGGTTGGAGCTGTCTCTGAAAAATTATCGGAAGGTTGTTTACATTAGGTTGGAACTTGGAACTTTCTAAACTATAATTAAAACAAATATATTCATGAAAAAAAAATTATAAAATCCGCACAAAAAATTGAATTTAACGAGGAAAGATTGTTGGTTTATGGCTATTTTGTCCATAGATTGAATGACGTCACATTGTCAGGCATAGAGGCCAGTACCCATTTATTGCACATCGTTCTGTACCAGACACTGCTCAACAAATTAAGCAAAAAGGATGGCGACGAAGATGATCAGCAGAAAGGGGCCGGCACTTCTGATCAACAGGGTGGAAAGGTCAAAAAGACATTCTGACCAGCATAAAACGCTATTCCGACCAAAAATCCAATTTTTGGATTTTCGTCTTGCATTTTCTCACCATTATGCCTTCTTAAAATTGTAATAAAAGTTCACATTCCTTACAGAAAATACCACCATACAAGAAAGATATGTCCAGTCGTGATTATGTGGTGTACTGGTTGAGCTCCATGGTCAGCGAGCTGAAGAAGAAATACATCAAGGCCCGCGACAGTTTCCTGCAGAAGGCAAAGCCAACATCCAAAGACGAATGAATGGTTCAGGTGATGAATGTTTCAAATGTTTTGATTTTTAGCATTTTCCATTGAAAATACTTCACATTTTCTATTTATAATACATTTTGAATAGTTTTATAAATGCACAGGTAGTATTGACACAATGGAGAAGGGGACCAACTCATGGCAAGTGTTGAGAAGATGGGAATTGAAGGGCTGGATGATCCGAACATTGATCTGATGGGAGAGGGTGATCGGCGAGGGGACACAAAGGGGGTGCCTGATCAGTCTGAAGTCAGTGTGTGAACAGAGAATAGGGTAATCATGGAACATATGTTGGATAATGATGATCAAACTCGAATATATTTTTGATCACGAGGATAAAGGATGTATGAAGTACAATAAAAATGAAGGGAAATAAATGGATAATAATTTTAATTTTGATAAGTATTTGGGCCCAAAATGAAATTGAAAATTAATAAAATTTTTCGACCAAAAGAAAAATCCGAAACTATTTTTAATTTTTAGTTTCCTTTGAAAGCCATAAAAATTTAAAGAAGCCTACGCACTTGAATATAGTTTTTTTGAGGTGGAAAGTGTAAAAAAGCTGACTGTGAGCAGTGAATCTACCTGTGAGTATTTTCTCTAATATAAAGATATAAACCCCCTCTCCGAAAATTCACTTATTGTAAGATAGCCCCTCATCTCCCGAATTTCACAACAGATCACTTCCCACCACATCAATCAGTTGATTTCCCATTTAGCTCTTTCTTAATCAAGATTATTGAAAATAATAATCAGTCAAGCTTAACATACGAGAGCGAGTGGGGAATTGACAACAGAAAAACAAATAAAAGCTACTCTTATATACCATTTACAAGTCACAATAAACATAATTAATTTTTCTATTTTTTCCCCAATTTTCGGACATCCAAATTATCAAAAATATAATTTTTTAATAATATTTATTTTGGACCTTTTTTATATGTTTAATTATCCCTTTTACAGTTAATGCTCATTCTCTCAATCATGCTTTGATCACCTATTTATTTTACATAATTTTTGTGCAAAAATCGACGGTGAAACGGCGTTCGACTCGAGGGTTTTTTTTTCAAGTTTCTCAGCTCCAACTCCAACTAGGTTTTACGGGACAAATTCGGTCTCAATCGAACCGCTAGGGAATTCCGCATCGAGTCACCGTGAGGTTTTTAGATTCGGGTCTTAATGTCGAAATTAGGTTCGAAAAAGTGATCTGATATTTGAGGTTTGTTCAGTTTTTGAACAAAACTCAATTTTTTGCTTTAGAAAAAGGTATACCTAATAAGATATAACAAAGAGGGAAACAAAAATAGCTAATTGGTGTTGGCCTAATTCTGAGTCACTATTTCATCACAAGTACCTGTACAAAGCTGTGTTTCACGATTTATAAACAAATCTATAGGCAAAATATGTTTTTGAAGAAATTTTTATACAAATTTTTGATGAATTCCATGAAAATAAAAAAACATTTTCTTATTTCATACCTTTGCCATGAAATTTATATATTTTACTTAATCCAAATAATAGGCAAAATTAAACAATTCCCCCTTCCATTAATTTCTCCTTAATGTTTTTATGGAATTAATGCTCCATTAAACATCTCTCACACATCTTTATACTCATGACCAAAAAGGATGTCGTCTGATCAACTCCATCATCATCATCATCATCATCATCATCATCATCATCATCATCATCATCATCATCATCATCATCATCATCATCATCATCATCATCATCATCATCATCATCATCATCATCATCATCATCATCATCATCATCATCATCATCATCATCATCATCATCATCATCATCATCATCATCATTATGTTCGATCATCCTCTTCTCTTCATCATGATCAGGCACTTCCTTTCCCCTTCTGCTGACTATCACCCGTGTCGATCAGATCGATGTTCGGATCATCCAGCCCTTCGATTCCCATCTTCTCGACACTTGCCACAATTTGGTCCCATTGCTGCCCATATTTTTTCCATTCTGCCAATACCACCTGTGAAGTTTCAAAATTATTAAAATTATTTAATAAATTTACTAAAATCAATCAAATTAATGGATTCTGAATTAGTTTTTTCCAAATATATAAACAATATTTGGATTTTAAGGTGGACAAACCCCACCTGGACCATCCATTCTCTGGCCGCCGGGGTTGTCTTCCCAAGGAAGTCGTTCCGTGCCTCGGTGTACTGCTTCTTCAGCTCGCCGACCACCGAGCTCAACCAGTACACCACATAATCACGACGAGCCATATCTTTCTTGTATTTGTATGGTGGTGTTTTCTGAAAGGAGCCGTGAACTTTCTTTAAAATTAGGGAGATTTTTCATGGGATGATGAAAAAATATTGGACCAATTAATTTTTCGGTGACAACAAACAGAAAGGTATCTGGCTAATTGCATCCACTCTATGATCGGATACTTTTTTAAGTGATCAAAAAATGATTTTTAACCTTTCCACCCCTCTGCTGATGAGAAGAGCCGGCCCCGTTGTGCTGATCATCTCCGCCCATTTTGGTCAATTTGTTGAGCAATGCCTGGTAGAGAACGATGTGGAACAAAGGGGCACTGGCCAATATGCCTGAGAATGTGATTCTAGCGAATCTATAAACAAAAAATACATGAAATTGAAATTTTTGAATTCATTTTTTCATTATTATGCGATGTTAAAAACTAGAATGAAGCAAAAAATTGAAAAAAAAAATTTAAACCGAATTTTATAGGAAATATTCCATTGATTCATTTTTGGGCTTTATTCATTTGCAAATAAATTTTAAGGGAATCATTATGTTTTTCCTAAGGAAAAATAATCTGAAATTTTCTCCTGTTAGGACGTCCAATTCGTTGTTTGCCGGTTTTCGAAACTCCATTTTTATGTTATTTCGTAGTAAACCTCGTTTATTCAATCAATTTCGATTACCTACCCAATTCCGTATTTTCTTCTAGAAAATCTCAAATTACACTAAATTTTTAAAGATTATTTTTTGTTTTTTAAATATTTTTTTCCTAATAAGCTTTTTGAATCGTGAAAATATATTTTTGTTTAAACATCTTCCAACCTAATGCGAACATCTTTCCTATTCAGGTCCAACCCTTGAAGACTCTGCATCAGCTTTTGGTAGTCAATGTTAGCTTTGGCATAAAATTTCTGCTCTGCCTTTGCTGGTGCTGATTCGACATGTTCTCTACTTCTGAGTTTCTGAAAGAAAATGGAAATTGATCAGCAGATGGATGAATGTTCAATGAATGTTGATCCGATCACAATTTTGTCAGCAGAGTTCGATCAGAAAATGGATTATCGCGTTCAATCTCTGATTTAGAGAGTTATTCGGTGCTAGGACGTTAAAAAAACCGCCACGAGCTATATTCTGGCCGAAAACTTTTTTTATGACTTGCTAGGCCGATTGTTTAAAGAGCCATTGTGCAGTATTTTATGTTTATCCTCTCGATTTTTTAATTTTTCGAAAGTTCGAATTTTCCCGAAATACCGAAAATAGGGTTTTTAGGAGAAAATAGGGTTTTTAGGTGATAACTTTTTGGCCGAATTTCGAAAAATTAAAAATATCAGAAGATAGAGCATAAAATTATGCATTATGCAGTTTTGCTTTTTATACTTTTGCCCTAGCAAGTTCCAAAAATAATTTTTAGCCAGAATCGTGGCCTTTTTAGCGGTAACGACCTAGCACCGAGTAATCCAGAGTCAAATTCTCTGTAATGCTCTGATCAGAATTCGATGCACCCGATTCTTACATAGATGGTTCTGTCAAATGCTTCAAAGTGTCGCCACCCGATGCCATCACTGATCGCCCTCAGGGTGCGCACCCATCCCGGCACATTCTGCTCCTCCTCCCATTTGTCCATGTCCTCCTTGATTAATACCCGAGTTTGACCAATTACATACATCACTGCATTGTAGAAATTGACCTGCAGAAATTACGAATAATTCTTTTAGATTTTTAACAGATTATTCATTTAATTCTCTATGAAATTGTTCCTAACATTTTTAAATGAATTTGGAATTTTAGGTCTCATAAACAATTATATAATCAGCGTAAAATTCCAATGAATTAGAAATTTATTTTTGGCTCTAGGATTTTATGAAGAAGTTTTCCATTATGAACTTTCTCTTTGCATCTTTTCTCTGTGTACTCTTTTGTACTTTATTTTTCTCTGTCAATTCAATGAAATATTCGAAAGATTGAGTATTATTCAAAGCAATTCAATCGGCGCCCAATTTTTATCGTACTTTTAAACTTAGAAATTAAAAAAAAATTATTTAATTAAATGGATTTTAAGATATTGATGAGAATAGCAATTTAGAAATAACTTTAAAAAATTGCACCTTCACGACAACTTTGATATGATCAAAGTCTTGACTCCGATCAAACTGTTCCAACACGGAATTGGGCAATAAATTCTCGGCCACCGGCGGCACAGAAGACTCATCCATCGGACCCTGAAAACCCAAGTTAATATTAGTTTTTTAACCATCCTAATTGGTACTGTGTTATCATTAGGGCCCGGATTTATATGCACAAAAATTTCCCAAATATGTGTGTAAAATATGCACCAAAGAGCGCCAAAATATGCCCAAAATATGCCTAAAAATTCCAAAATTTGCACAACATAGGCACAAATTTTTTGCAAAATATGACTTAAAATGCAAAACATGCAATAAAATTGAAAAAATGCAAAAAATATGCAGTTAGAAAAACAAGCTAAAAGGTTTAAATCACCTAAAAATATGTTTTACGTAATTTTCAGACCTTTCTGAAGCTGTAAAAATATGCATTTGCATAGAAATCCGGGCCCAAATTATCATAAATAGGTAATGATTATTTCATAGGTGATTTCACTTACTTCTTTAGGCCGATAAGAGAACCGTTCTCCCTGGAGGATGCTGTAACGAATCCATCGCTCCGCCGTTGCCAAAACGCGATCCTTGTCATTTTGGTTTGCTAAATTTTTGAATTTTGGAATTTTAATTAAATTTAGCTTTTAAGCTAATAATTACCCTCGACGTGGACCAAAATGGCCAATCCATGGAGCAAAATGGCGATTGTTGCCAAAAAGTTTGTTAGGGACATTATTTATGACGATTTTATGTGTCGAAATTTTTAAAAGTTAAATCTTCCTACTGTACATATAAAAAATTTGTTTTTACATACCTACTACCTATGTTATAGATTAACTTACTTTATCATATAGTTAACTGAAATACGCTTTTTTATTTTAACTCTATAAATTACTTAGGGTGTAACATAAATTCGCGACCCTCCTAATAGAGGCATTTTAAAAAATTCATAACTTTGGAATTTGGTTGTCAATTTTGGTAAACTTTTTTTGTTGAAGAAAAATATGTTTTCTTTCATTAAAGATGCCCAAAATTCGCATCCGACCATATTTTTCTATGATCTCTAGCTGAACTATCCCGCCAAGTTGGAAAGCTAAATTTGCATTAAATACTTAGGGTGGAAACTAAGTTTTGAGGGTCTTTAATTTTTCGAAGAAAAATATTTTTTAAAAATCAAATATAACCCAATCAAACCTTGATATGTGCACCATTATTATCGAGTATATATTGCCACTTTTTGGGCAAAAGATCAATATCGGGTTTATAAATTTCGGGGGACTTATAAGCAAAATGAATCCTGAGGTCATTTTTGACATAGTCAAAATGGAGTAAGTTTTTATCGATTATTAAATGGGCTAAAGAACCAATTCAAATGGCTTTTTGATAAAGGATAATATGGTGAATAATTTGACTAAAAATGAGCTTCCAATTAAACCTAGTCAAATTTTTTCTGGTGGACCTTTTTGAAACGTTGGTTTTGAGCCAACCCTCCAAAAAAGCATTCTTTAGTAAAAATGACCAAAACAAGTTAAGAGCATTGAATTTTTGAAGCATTTTACTTAATTATGCACCATAGTATTGAATTATAATGGTTTATCCATTTGAAAAAGTCTCAACGTCGAGATTCTCATTTTGACCCCTGAAAATGGCCTAAATTTTGAGGGTTTTTGGCGACCTCATATCACCCTTCATTGATCATTTCTAAAATTTTCTTTCATTTTGCCGTAAAATTGGGTCCTTTGGGCTATTGCTTAGTGCAAATTTTAGGTTGCCAACTTGGCGGGATACTTCAGCTAGAGATCATAGAAAAATATGGTCGGATGCGAATTTTGGGTATATTTAAACCAAAAATCATAACTTTTTTAAATAATGAAATAAAGCTAAATTATTTAGCTAAAATGAAAGGGGACATTCTTGCCTTTAATTTAAAAAAAAGAGCAAGAGGATTGGTAGAGAAATTGCAGAGATATGATTTTTTGAAATATCCAATTTGAAGACCCTCAAAACTTAGTTTCCACCCTAAGTAATAGCCTAAAGCCTAAAGGACTCTTTTTTATTTCACAAAAAATAAATTTTTGAAAAATGCAGTAAGGGTAATATGAGATCACCAAAAACCCTCAAAATTTAGGCCATTTTCAGGGGTCAAAATGTGAATCTCAACTTTGATACTTTTTCAAATGATTAAAACATTATGATTCAATATAATGGTGCATTAAAAAATAAAATACTTCAAAAATTCAATTCTCTTAACTTGTTTTGGTCATTTTACTAAGGAATATTTTTTTTGGCAGGTTGGCTCAAAATCGATTTTTCAAAAAAATCCCCCAGAAAAATATTAAAAACATTTATTGAGAATCTCTTTTTTTAATCAAAATATTCGCCAAATATTCCTCTATCAGATAGCCATTTGAACTGATTCTTTAACCCATTCTATCATCGGGAAAAAATCGTCCAACCAAACCATGTCAAAAATGACCCCAGCTGGTAATTTTGCTTATAACTTTTTTAATTTTATATATTCAAAATTAATTTTATAAGTAAAAAGTGGTAATATATCATAGATTATAATGTGGTTTAAGTTGATTTAAAAAAAATTTTTTTTTACAAAATCTTTGGAGAGGGTCGCGAACTTACCGTATTTTCTCTAATTTAACGGTAATCTCTATTTTAACGGTAATCTCTAATTTAACGGTAGTGTTCGGCCTAGGTTGAAAAATTTAACGGTAATCTCTAATTTAACGGTAATTTCCGGGGGTTGAGTGCAGAAGCTCACCTGGTTACAAAAGAACCCAATAAATTTTTTGGGGATTTTCAAAGGGACATTTTCTTTTAAATCTTCTATGTCGACCCTGACGAAAATTACAAATTCGAATTAGCTAAGAAAATTTATCTTCATTTTTTTTTTAATTTTAAAAAATTAGTGATCTGTCATGAGCAAAACTCGTTTTTGATCTTTTATTTGGATTTGAAACATTTAACAGGGATATGATACGACTTTCGGTCTAAAATGTTCAATTTTGAAATTATGTCGATCATATAATGTAAAATGTTCNGCCCTAAAATCTCCTGTGTAAATAGAAATTACAAACCACAGGATTTTTAATGGCAAATTTTTTCGGACAGATAAACATGTTTTATAAAAAAAATTGTTAAAATTTTCATTTTTTAATTCGCCTTTTCAGTATTTTGACACTATATTTGATTATTTGGATCTTGAATTTTTGTTTTTTCATTGGCCCTCGACTCCATACTTGGTTGATAAATTAGGTTGAAAAATTTAAAGGTAATCTCTAATTTAACGGTAGTCTCTATTTTAACGGTAAGTTTGAGCCGAGGTTGAAAAATTTAACGGTATACCGTTAAATTAGAATAAATACGGTATGCTACACCCTAAGTATCAATAGTATAAGTATAACTGGGTAAGCAAATTACGAAGTTTTATCGTTTTATTCGTTTATTCGTTTATTTTTTTATCGTTATTTATCGTTATGTTTATCGTTTATTTTTTTTCGGACAGATAAACATGTTTTATAAAAAAAATTGTTAAAATTTTCATTTTTTAATTCGCCTTTTCAGTATTTTGACACTATATTTGATTATTTTTTTAAAAGGCATTTTATAAAGAACAGCATTGATCATTTTCATTGTGCAATAATGAACATTTTAATAAAGGAATTTTTACTAATTTTTAATAGTAATAAATTTCCAAAATCACGGAAAAAGTATCAAGCTAAATTGCGCAAACCCTAATTGGAATATTGAAGAAAGGCCAGAAATATGTTCTGATAAATAATTTTACTTTTTGCGCATTTTTATTCTATCAAATAATATTATTTAAGATGGGAATGTTAATTTTCATTTGATTATTTCAATGTAATTTGGTTTATAGAAACCACTTTTGATTTATTCTTATGGAAATTTTTTAAATGGCTGGCATTTTATAAAGAACAGCATTGATCATTTTCATTGTGCAATAATGAACATTTTTGATCACTTTCCATTTATAAACCATTTGATCATATTTGATTGAAATTTGGACTGAAATTTAGCCAATCTGTTTCGTGAAATAACATTTTTATTTTATCCATCAGCATGCGATTTAATTATGCAAAAATAGATGAAATAAAAGCAAAAATAGATGAAATAAATAAGAAAAGCCGAAAATAGATTTCTTATTTTATTTAGAATTTAAAAAAATTGCTCTACCTAATTATATAATTTTGATATAATATGAAAAATTTGATATGTTTCGCCTTTTGGCTATGAATATTCTGTTTAACACTGACGAAGGATAAGAAGACAGGGGGTTATACCTAATTTAATTATTTTTCCATTTTTATTTATTTTGTATAAGCGGATAAATTATCTAAATAAATTTATTTTATGGATAATTATTGTTGGATATGGGTATTGGTTGATTTTTAGCGCGAATGTTTTGGCGCTATTTCCCCCATTCAAATTATGACCTTTCCATTCCCACGCCCATTCGTATTTCATTATGGTATTCATTCCCACTCGATTCCCTGACTCTCTCCGATAATAGAATTGATTATTATTATTTTGCTTTCTATTTATTGTGAAATAAATATTAATTTTATTCGATTCTCTATTGTGACTTGGGTTTGGTCCAACCCTGTACACAACAATTATCATTTTTACTTTTAATATTAAGCACAATCAAAAAAGCTTAAACATTGGCATTATTCCATTGGAGTGCCAACTGTTTGAAATGGATTTCCGCCTGTTCCTTCATCGGATTAATTTTCTTGTCCATGCTTCTGTTGGACGACATTCGCACAAATGTAATGTAGCAGAGCAGAGTGATCAGTGCATGGAGATACAGTAACTGAAGAAAGATACTGTATTTGTAAAACGGATCATTGGGGTACTGTATAGGCTGCTTCCATCATAAAATAATAATCGGAAAGACCCATAGAGATCCGATTTTGACGGCCAATAATGGTCAAGAGCAGGAAAATGTTGTGGAAGAGAAAATACGAAAGGTCCAGGGGCAAAATCAGACGACGCAGGGACAGCAGATTCTCGTTGAGCTGGTAACGACGACTCAGACTGTACTGTGCACTGTAAAAAGAAAAAGTAAACTATATCCCCATGATTGGAGAAAAACCATCACTGAAAAATTCAGCATATGGTTAAAAGTCTCGAATAGGGAAAAAGTTCGACCTCAAACACATAATTTGGATGGGAATTATAGGATTTTAGCATTGTTGAAGTTTTTAAATTCTACTAATAATAATTGTTGAATCCAGACATCTAACACGAGGCCAAGTGGTAGATGTCTGGATTCAACAATAATCTCCTACTATTATCATTATCACCCTGCCAATTAAAGGTTTTTATTGTCCATTTACAAATATCAACATATCTACTTGGCCAATTTACCTATAAGAAATTTGAAAATTTCAGTAGGCGGATTTCATAAAAATCTAATCCCATATCGAACCTGGATTTTTTTATTATTTGGCTTTATCACCATCTTTAAAATTTTATTTGTGATCAAAATACAATTCTTAATTTGTTCATTCATTCTCTTCTTGATGTACCCACCGTTTGGAAATTGACATCCGCTTGTTCAACAACATCACCAAAACATCGCCTGAACACGTGGCGACCACCAACATAATGCCAAGAACTGAAATGGCCAGGAAAAGGGTTTCGTTCTGTTTGGTGGTCAGGTTGTTCAGTGCTTGGGGCTCATGCAGATCTTCAAGTGCCAGGACAACAATCCAAGCAGTGTAGAAGACCGATATGGTCCACTGAAAAAGGACGTAAATTAAAAGATTAATAATGGATGGACATATGCGATCTGTGATTTTTTTTATAATAAATCAAGATACATAGGTCAAAAAAATTTTAAATTAGCTAGGCCAAAAATAAAAAGCAAAAATAGGCTTATATCTATTTTTTTCATCTGATTTTTTCTTTAATCAAAGAACCATTCGAACACTGATAATTAGGGTTGGCACTTTTAGGGAATTCCCTATTTTTTTAAAGACATGGAAACGTAGGGAAACGCTCAGAAACGCGTTTTTAGACATATTTAAACGTATCTTGATGGACTTTTTTTTCCCTATTTTCCCTATTTCTGTAAGGCGCGGCTAAATTTTTCCCTATTTTCTCCCTATTTTGGCTTATTTTTTACGAAATTCTTCACAAAAATGCAATAAAACCCGAAAATTTCAGATTTTTGGAAAAAAAATTTAGTTTTTCCGAAAATTTTTTGGAAAAATTTTAGTTTTTTTCTAAAAATTTTTCAAAATTTTTTTCACAAATTTTTGAAAAAATTCAAAAAACTTTTTTAATTTTTTTTTAATTTTATATTGTATGAATCTTCATTTTTTATATTGAAAACATCTCAAGATATGGTTAATTTGGTTTTAAAAAGGCTTACTATGCCTTTTTAGAAAATTTTTTGAATTTTTAGGTCATATTTTGGGGAAAAAAATTTCCCTATTTTTGCCTATTTTCGCTAGATAGCTCCCTATTTTCTCCCTATTTGGGCCCTTTTTTGCTCCCTAATAGGTCCCTATTTTGGCTTAGGGAAATTCCCTAAAAGTGCCAACCCTACTGATAATTAATTTTATACAAATTTAAAATCTGTTTTTTTTCTAAAAACATTGTTACATTGTTTACCACGAAAATTGCAGAAAATACAGCAAATTTGGAATTTATTCGCTCATATTGATGAGCGAATAGCGTGGCACGGGCACGTTCGATCATGACAAGAAAGTGGAACATCGGGAAAGCGATGTTGTACACGCTCAGAGGACTACGAGTGAAGATGACCAGCCAAACCGGAGTCATTAGCTCGCATGGATTACGGTAAATGGACATCAAAATCTGAAACTCGAATTGGGAAGAAATATAAATGAAAATAATTAAAAAATTTACCGTCAGACGTATCGATGGAATAGACAGAAACAAGGTGTTTAAGAAGTACAAGAAAACCAAGTTGCCAAAGAGGATCTGGGATAAGAAAAATAGCTTTTCAGAAACCATAAAATAAACAATTCAACTGACCACCAAATTACCATGGAGCGCAACACTTCGTTTACTGCAATGGTGGATGAGCTTGGCGAGCAGTACAAAGCAGCAAAAGTAGAGCAGCAGCATAATCCAGCGGCAAACAACATGATTGGTGCCAACGACAAGTTCCTCCGCAACTTGGCAAGTCTTCATTGTGGCATTTGGATCCATGCAGGCCAAAAAAAAGTTCAAGAGTTGAATAATGGCTCTGAATTATATGTTGTAGTCTGTGATTCCGATTTTGAATCGAGAAGCCAAACTTTTGCGATAGGGAAATATAGTTTGAAATTTGAAATCAAGAACCAAATATTCAACCTATTCTTTTAGGGCGTCTTTAACATTTCTGATTGAAACTTTATCCGTAGATTTTTAATGAAGAAATGATGTTCGGACAGTGTTTTGGCCAAGTTCGAATCAAACACCCTTAAAATATATTTAAGCAGGCTGACGAAATGGAAAGATATAAAATGTGTTAAGAAATATGTCAAAGGAAACCAAATTCAAAATCGACTACAGCCTAGAGAACTTATTATCCGATATACAGATTGTACTTATGGATTATACAAATTCGACTCGATCCCCCTTTGTAAGATTCCAATTAAAAATGACTGGCTGAATGCACCGGGCTCAGCTGGTTGTCATCAGTAGGGTTGTACGGAACCGGAAATTTTGGCAAAAACCGAAACCGGAATTGACCGGAACCAGGAAAACCGAAACTCGAAACCGGAACCAGATTTTTGAACGGAACCGGAACCGGTCTTTTTTAAGCCAGAAATTTAAAAAATAAATATTTTTTCAAAAATTTTGAAAATAAAAATAAATATTTTTTTCAAAAATTTTGAAAATAAAAATCCTTTATAAACCAAAAGCAAAAAAATTTACCATTTTTAGAAGAAAAATCTTCAGTTTCGCGTAAAAAATAAATTTTTTTTTGAAATTTTTAGCAAACTCCATTAAAATCAACAAATCAGTTACAATTTTTCAAAAAACAATTCTTAACAAAGAAATACTTCAATAAATATTGAATTGTGAATTTTTATATCAACCTGATTAAAAAAATTCTCAAATTTTGATGAGTTCTTTAAAAAATTCTCAAAAATCTACACTTAAAAAATTTCCAAAAAAAATAATTCAAGAACTCTATAAGGTACTATTTTAAGAAAATCCAAGCTCTAGGTAAGCCTATGAAATTTTAAGAATCCAAGACCAACGAAATTATTCAATAAAGTCTTGGAAGGTTTAGTTTTTTGAGAAATTATTACAATCCTTAGTTCAAAAATTCTTTACATTTTCTTAAGAAATCGCACCTCATTTGGTCTAAAAACTAACGTGATACAATTTTATTTTATAATTTAAAAAAATTGTTTAGTGGAGATTGGGAGCGGAGGATAGAGAATGAGGATGATAAGGAGTTACATAGATACTTTTAAAGAATAAATAAAAAAATTGGAGTGGGCGGGAAAATTTTGCATTTTTCGAACAAAAAAATCAGGTTTTTTAATTAAATTTCACCAATTAACCTTAACTTTTCATAAAATTTTTGGCAAAAATGTCATTTTAAGGGTGCATTTTCGGCCAAATATGCCATTCTTAGGGTTGTATTTTGAAAACCGGAACCGGTAGGTTCCGGGTTTTTGAAAATCGGAACCGGAAGCGGAACTTTGGTTCCGGGAGGACCGGAAGTTCCGGACCGGTTCCGGTTCCGTACAACCCTAGTCATCAGCCGCGGGGCCGGCCCACTGGCGGGATTAAACATGATGGTAAGTACTAAGAAAAGTAAAAAAAATAGATTGTCAATCCTGAATTTCAAAGGGGCAAAAATAAAAATAAAAAATTGGGCAGGAAAATTATGCTCGATTTTATGTTGTTATATTTTAAATAAAATTCAAACATTTTTGACATAAAAAATCGGAAAAATTTCATCCCAAAAATCATGTTTTTCTCTATATTTTTATTTTAGAAGTTTGACCTAGTAATGTCTTTAAAAAATGGGTGCTCGGCACACACGTTTGATTTAAATATATTCCATTTTGGGACTTTTTTCGGATCTTTATATTTATACATTTGATATGATGATGATGTGATTACTGCGCGATAGTTTGTAAATAAATATACTATTTTTTAGAACAGTGCACCGGTTTTCACAGCCGCGCTAGAAAAATGATCATAACTTTTTTCAATTAATACTTAGAGAAATGTGTTTGGTATCAAAAGATAGCCCTAAATATCTGCTATAAATTTGCAAGAACAACTAACCGATTTATCTGGCCATAACTTTTTTCTGCTTGGCCAAATCAGTTAGATCTTCTTGCAAGTTTTTATCAGACATTTAGGGCTATCTTTTGACACCAAAATCACTTTTCTCAACTTTTATCAGAAAAAGTTATGATCATTTTTCTATCGCGGCTGTGAAAACCGTTGTTTCGTTTTCAGAATACGCAACAACGCAAGTTCCTATTGTTAACAACAACTATATATAGGAATTTTTTAGCAAATCGAATTTTGAACTATAGAACTGTGATTAAATAATAAACACATTATAGTATTCCATGGCAACCAAACGCAACTATAAGTACAATTCAATAATCGGCTAATAACCATTTCCACCTGCTGATATTTGGCCAACCATACAAACTAGGTGATTGATTTAAAATTATTTCTTTGCAGCGTTTGAAAATCGGAGGATCTTTAATAAACATCCCGTAAAAAATTAACAAATGTTTTTAGTAAAAGTTTTTGTAGAAGCGAGATCTAACAAATACTCGATAAACGGCCTACTAATTTGGTTGATTATGAATTATTTTGTGATTTAATAACCTGAATTGGAATATGTAAACTTCAAGATTGAACTTTTAAACTTAAGGATCTCACAAAGTGAAAGAACTAATAAGAATTTGACTGCCAGATTGTGTTATTATGATTTGACCAAGATTTTTGGGCAAATTTTATAGCTATAAGTTATTGAATTTGCTTTATGACCACATCTTTATTCATATCTTAAGGTGCCAACATGCTGGGATATCTCTGTGTAAAAAAGTTGTTTTGTCGAAAATCGAGACTAAAATCGCAAGACCTGAGATCGAGACTGAAACGACTCGATACCAAGAAAAATTCACTAATTTAACATTCAAATTGCTCAAAATATTTGAATGCAAAATATGATTATTACATGAATAAATTATTTTTTAGATTAATCATATTTTGAGATAAATATTCTTTTTTAGAAATGTTCGTTCAATACCTTGGAATAGAAAAAAGTGATCATTTTGATAAAATTGTCAATCTGAATGCCAATTCCATTACATACTTGATATATTTCAAATTTCTCAGCAATAATGAATGGGGAGCTGACTTCCTTAAGCTATGAAATATAGGTTTTAAAAAATGTTAATGCCATCACCAGCGTCCCAAAACAAGCATTTTCCCGTTTTGATATTTTAAGTGTATTTTTGTACTTAATTACAAGAAGGGTCCAATTATATTTTACTACAATAAAAAATGCTAAAATTGTCTAAAAATAAATTAAACGAAAAATATCTTTTTTGATTGACTATTAATTTTAAGATTTATTTTTTAATTTTAAAAATCAATATGATTATCATTATCATCATTTATACACATTTGGTTTACAAGTTAAAATAGGGCTAAAATTATATGATATGACAAAATCGTGCAAATAGTTTAAAACATTAATAAAGCTGCAATTCATTGATTGAATTTTTATTCAATATCCATCAATAAATGCATCATTTTACAATTTTTTCCATGATTTGGCAATATGAATATGACGCAAATAATCGATTCCTATGCAATAAAAAGCTGATTCTAACCCCAAAACTTATTCCCTAATAAATAAAAAATAAATCAGAAAAATAGGCCAATTATAAGGATCGATTAAATTTTTATTTGTTTTTAGACTGATTAAAAATAATTAAAAATTTTTTTGAAAAATAAGAATATATTTGATGGCAATACCAAGCAAAAAATCGCCACTCATTATTGTTCTACTCTTTTCACTTCATGACTTGGTAAAATTGGCCCCTACTGTGGGAGGTAATTTTTATAATTTTTACAAAGTTTTAATTTGAACAATTTCCTTTTTATAAAAATTATAAAAATTACCTCTTAAAAAATGAACAATTTCCTTAAAAGATGACTAATTTTAAGATTTACCGTCAGCTCTTTTTCTCCATACCTATTTTAGATTTTTAACCTATTACATAAAAAATGAGTAAAAATTAAAAAAAAATGGGCATAAATGGTCGAAATTCGAGCGGTTTAGTTTCACGCTGAGATTTTTATTTTCTTCAATGCTTTGAGCTGATCTAAAATGCTTCGTCCTTCTTTGGTTTGAATTTTGCTCCATTTTTTTTGCTTATCGAAATTGATCTTTATCGTTTCGAAAAACTCAATAAATTTTCAAATTTTTATCTTCCAGAAACTTCTAATTCCAATGCTGATGATCCGGCATTGGAAATGGCGGAACGTTGGATTTGCTACAGTATCCACCTGGGCGAACGGTCCTCCTACCGTAACCCTTATCAGGTTAGTGGATAAAAACCGCTTATAAGTTTTTACAGGGGTATTCTTGCGTCGCTTTTTTCTCGCCAATTCTCTTGAATTCGTCCAAAATAATCTTAATTTAGTTCTGAATCCAAAGAAACATCCAAAAATTAAAAAATGAAAATCTATATTGGAATCTAGATCAGTAATTGAAAAAAATAATTTTTCAGACGTATTGAAAATACATCAAAATTTTATTATTCCAATTATTTGAGAATTATCAACTCGTTTTTCGTCTTGCTTAAAGTGCAATTTCCAATATATTCATGTTCAGGGCTTGATCGACGATAGCTCGGCTCCTCCGATATCCAACACTCTTCAATCAGGATCACAAGTCAAAAAATTTGTGAATGGCAATTTTGACATTCCCGCAAACAAAGGCTGCATGATCAGCTGTTTGTGGCCTTCAATGAGTGCCGGATCAGTGATGAAGGCGGTTGGTCAGAGTCGGAAGCTGATCAGGGAGGATTTGGATCATTGGGAAGGGCAGAGGGAAGTGCCCAACTGGGTCAAAACCCTGAGGGGCATCAGCGATGCAATCGGGTGGCAACATTTTGCCGCGTTCAGCAAAATGGTAAGTAGATGAATAAAATTCTGATTAAAGTTATTTATCGGTTTTCATCCTTTGGCCTTAATTTTGTTTTTTAATCAGCGAATGACATTTTCTACAAAAAACCGAGAGTAAAACCCCGAGAGCTGGCCAAAATATCCTCTTAAATTTATAAAAGAGTAATGGTCAGCAAAATCAGAAGCATATTCCTGGATTTGTATTCTTCCAGGATCTTTTGAGTCTGGACTTTCCAAGACTCAGGATAGGGATCCAATTGTAAAAATTAAAGACCAGATCGAGACGAGATTTTTCCGAGATTCTCGACATCTCGACTCGAGATCGATCTCGAACAAAAGTCCGATCTCAAGTAAAATTCCACATTCCAAGATCCAATCTCCAAATTCTCTATCAAAAAATCATTTATTTTCAGATGCATTTCCAGGGAATTAATATTTTGTAGCCAAAATAATTTTTTAGCTTGGAAAGCGTCAAATGGACAATGTGTTTGAAGTTCGGGGTAACTTTTTTGAACAAGCTCGCATTGAACCAACTTTGTTGGCGGACAATCTCACGGATTTGTCCAATGTATCTCGTCGTCGTTTGACTGAGGCCGTCATTTTGGGCGATGCACTCAGTGGCCCGATGTTGCACATCGTCCTGTACCAAGTATTGCTCAGAATGCTCTACTATAACGGATATCGGAGTCCTCGCAGAAATGATACGGTAAAAGCAGTTCTGACCAAAATGATTTATCAGTTCTTTAGAGATTAGTAAATGTTTATAATGTTTTCGGGTTTGGCTCAATAATTTAATTCAAAAATGCAAAAAAAAATTCTTGTACGAGCGTTGGCGGGGTTTGAAATCAGTTTAATAAAATTTAAAACCCAGTTTTTTTTTGAGTTTTACAATATACTACAAATAATGAAACCAATAGTCATTTGCGGTCCCGACATTTGCAGCCCATTCGTTATAAGTTATATCATGGTTCATACGAAACTTACAACTAATGAGTTTGATGTAAAAAATTACTATAAGATAAAAAAAGCAAGCTTGAATTTGACCGCTGTGGAAAAATTTGGCCAAACTAATGATGTTGGCCAAATTCATAGTAGTTTGGCCGTAACTTTTTTTCATTGCTCTCTAATTCGAATAGGCTTAATGTCATATTATAGATTATTTATTGCTCTATTCTTACACATAAATTCATTTCTCTAGGTTTGTCTGAACCGAATTATATTGAAAATTCCATAAATGGGCCGAAAATTTTGGCACATCATCACATATCCTCTATCCACCTCCCCCCCCCTCACTTAGGTAACATCAGTGCCACGGCGTAACCATGTGATCCATTGGCTGAAGTTGATGATCCGAAATTTGATGGATCAGTTCGACCATTCTCTGAGCGAGTTCACTTTGGGTGTGTTGCCGATGCTTAAGGATGAAGAGAAAGTCCGAACAGTGCTGTTAGAATGGGATAAATATGCGAGATATTGGAGAAGATTGGTGGAAAATGGCGGAAACGATGGGATGTTCCAGGAAGTGATTTATCCGAACTTTGGTCTGATCGGCAGAGCTGATCAGGACGGGCACAATGCCAATTATCAACTCGATTATGAAGAAAGTGAAGATGGCGAAGACAAATGATTTGGAAATATAAAATACATAATGAGATCAATTGAAGCGGTTATCATTATGTTTGTCCATTTTTTTTTTGAAAAAACGGAAATTTAAATATTTATTTGTATATTTTTCTTTAATTGTCTACATATGCAGACAAGAACTAGACCACGATCGGATATTAAGCAAATGTTTTAAATTTACTAAGCATATATAAAAAGAGTCTAGACATTGACTTAGGTATATGGATAAAAGAGCAAAATTAATCCCAATATCTGTAACGGAATTTAGTTAGTCAGGTTGGTTCAACAGATTCAGATTATATCCCTATGCCATATCTATCCGTATATAATCCGAAATCATAATCAGGCGCATATTTCTTTCAATTTCTTAAAATACTTAATTGATTGGAATTCATTTCCATTATTATCAATAAGCATTTGCCCAAAAATCCATTAACCCGTCACTCATCCGTCTTCCTCCTTCTCTTCCTCTTTCATCGGTATCAGTGTATTAATATTAAGAATAAGAGCACAGTTGTCATTTATCATATTTTTAGTCTCGTTCTCGAGAATTTAGAGAGGGCAGGATGTTGGAGGTTAAAGCGCGGAGGAGGAGCGGACCATGGCTGTCGTGTTTACTTAAACAATAAGTAAGATGATTGGCGAGGAGCAGACATCGTAATATCTTTCGTCAATTTCACAACATACCTTTGGATTTTCACGTGAATCGGGGATGTCTTTGAAACCGGACTTACTTGTTAGTGTGAAATCGAAACTAACTTGTAAGATCAATCCGGTGGATTTCACATGAAAAGATCCGATAAATCCGTTAAAACTAGTGAAAATCACGTGAAGTTCCTGAATGGGACAGATCCTTCGGACATTGCCTTATACATTTAAGCTATAAAAAGAAACTGCTACATCCCCTCTGTTATCGACACTGTGGATTACTTTTCAGATGGATTTCACGTGAATGGCAGATGAAGCCGACCGCTAAAAACGGGACGAAGTCCACCATAATTTTGGTCGTCGTCAACGGCGGTGGCGGAAAAGAGCACTTTTTGGTTTTTGCACGGTCAGCGACTCTGCATCGATGGGGGGGGGGGGGGGGTGGGGAGTCGGGAATCGAGACCGGTCCCACAGGCAGTGCTTTCCTCTCCGCCCAATTTTTAAGGCCTTGCGTCAGCATTACTACGAATGCACAGCACTAACAGTTGCAAAAAATGTTGTGGCCTTTAAAAGGAAATGGAAGAAATTTGTAGACGGAGGAGGGAAGGGTGGTAATCGATGTGACTAATAAAAGTTGCACAGCAAACATTGCAAGGCTAAAGTTGCACGGCAACCTTGACCCACCGGTTACCCTTTATATGCTCAATAAAAACTGTCCGTCAACTTTGCAACTTGCCGGAACCCCTTATTAGTCCATGATCAACAAAAATAAAAGTTTCGAAATAAAAACTCACAGGAAATTTCAAAGATCAAAATTGTACAACTTGTTCATCATTTACTAAAATGCAAAGGGCCAGTTCAGTTGCAACGTCGGAAATTCCTTCATAATTTTGAAGAAGAAACTTCGCCTGCTGATCTGCTGACAAAGGATCTGGCGCCATTTTCAATTTTCTGCGCGATCATCGAGTTTATATTTTTATTTTTTGTTGTCAGTGTTTAAATCCATACTTTTTATTTTTCATAAAAATATTTTTACGGATAGAATGGTCGAAACATTATTTTTATCCTTTCTGAATCATCAAATGGACTTCCATCCCTTGGAAAAGGAGAAGGAATGTACATTATTATCCCATTTTAAAATAGACATGTTGACTGATACCAATCAGCTAATCATTTATGTATTTTCATAGTCAGATAGTTCCGGAAAAAGCCGAGGAGTCGATGATTCAAAGATTATGAAATTTAAATTTATTGAAAAAATGGACAATGTGACTCATTCTATATTTAGGGGAAAAATTATTATTGAAGAAAATTGGCATACCATTTTTGAACCTTCACCAGAACTACCTTTAAATTAGAGGGCAGCGTCAAGCTTTCAATTTACGCCCGTATTTAACGATAAATTAGAGGGGGTACGGTATTTAGATCCAGCAGAATGTATGGATATTATGGCTGTAAAATGCTCCAAAATTATATTAAAAATTTCAGCATCTTCTCATCCTTGTCATCTTGGTCTATGGTTCCTCTCTCATCCATTTTTTATTCCGGAATAAAACAGGTTTTTTTTTGCTTTGTTCTCCCCGAACCGATCAAAAAAACATTTGTTGCAACGAATACATCCATTTTCCCAACTTTTTGTTTTACACCTTGCATTATTACCATTTACCAACCAGCCTCCTGTTGGAATGAATCTTTACTCTCCTACTTTTTGCCAATATTTTTTGCCCTCCGGCGTTCCCCGAACATCAATTTGTATTCGCTCCTTCTTACTTATGGCCCTTTGGCCACGATTCCTCTCCGTGCATTTCACGTGAATTGGCCAAATGCATTCACGTGAATCCGGCCGGGGCTCTGCTGCTATAAGCAGAGCCGCCTTCCGCATCCGCCCCACCTACACACACATCCATTCTTTACACGGTGTGAAAATGGATCTCTTATGAAAGATGATGAAGTGATGTGGAATAAATAAGAGAATAGCTTCCGCATTCCGCCTTTTCCTTCTTCCCTCTGGCACTAATGGCCTCGGAAGTGGGAATCTTGACTCCATAGAATTCTGGGCTTTTCTGGATCTAAATCTCGAATCTTTTTAAAATCGCATATCAGTTTCTTGACCACTAAATGGTGATTTCCTAAACAAGGATTATGTCCATAACCCAGTCCTATTATATTCCAAAATTTTACTCTTAAAATACCTCTCCGATGCTGGCTTAGATTAGGGTTTTAGATTTACAACAAATTCTAAGGATAATAATGTTTTGTTAAAAGCTTTTTAAGACAGGCAAATTTTAGAGACTTCAATTTTTTTAGCTCTCAGTCAATTGCTAACAATTACGGGTTCTTAAGCTCGATTATACTAATATTACAAATATTATTCAATTTTTAATTATTTACTACAATTAGACCCGAGTTCTTAAACCTAGCATCATGGTTGGATAAATAGACCAGATTGCTAGACTCTAGCCCATGCTTTTACATCAAGATCCGTGTCCTTACTATTGCCGGTGGTCCATTTCCGAAAATAAAAACTTACCTACCTACTTGTTAATTTAATCTTAACCCCATAATCGAACTCAAATAAATATTTAAAAATGCTAAAGTCATAATAAATTAGATGAATTCTTATGACCAAGCATCAGCTTCCATCCTATTTAAGTTCAGCGTGAGTGAAAATACCCGGATCACTTTTAAAATTGCTAAACTTTATCAGAGAAAAAGATTTCCAGGAAGGGTGGTAAACTAGAGAAGTACCCATAGATATTCTAGACTAATATATAGATCCAAAACTCTATACTACTTACATACATACACCATTTTTTACGCATTAAAATCGGTTCTGTACACAAATGATGTTCCTCACAAACAATTCACCAAAATGTGTACAATTTCCCCTGTGTTTATCATCCGCCGATGTTGTACAAAAATACACACCCATCCCCATTAGGTTGATGACTTTGCCCCCATCGAGCCGGCGGAGTGGGGGAGGTGCTTCATCCCCTGCTATTGCTGATATTCACGTGCTCTCCCCATGTTCCGCACCAGCTGTCAACACTGGTCCGCACTCGCGTGCGTCTCCATCTCTGACTATATCTTATTCCTACACTATTTCCCATTTTTCTGCTTCTCTGAATGCTTTTGCCCCTGAGGATAAAATCCTTCCAGCTGGGCAGAGACGCAGATGGTGGTGGGTACGTTGGTAGTATTGGTACGCACGCATCCCAGGACCAGTCCAGAGTCGAAGAGGCAGACATGATTATATATATTTTGGATGTGGGAAAGGAGCAGCAGAGTACTCCTCTCCCTAGTTTTATCCTTTATTAATATAATAAGTAAAAATTGCCAAAAGTAACCCTTATTTTTTTCAAATCTCACTCCGAAAAAATTTAAATAGCCCAGGCACATAAGATAGATATAATTTTTTGGGATTTTATTCGAATTTTGTACGTAAAATATTTAGGAATAATTTAGATTTAACAAAACCCTAGAGGCATTTAAATCCACCTTTTCACATTGCCTGCTGCCTCCAGGGATCTCATTTTCTCTACTCTCCACACTTCCAATGCTATTTCGTCGATTTCTGTTTCTCTGTTTGACGCAATCAAAATGACGCGAGGTTCGCGAGAATTATACCCTCAATCCGCAGGGCATAAACCACCAGTCCAAAGAGACTATAAGCCTTGGCAAAGAGACTATAAGCCTGTGTGTATGGCTTAACTCCCTGACCTCACGACGGACGCGTCTTCGCGGGTCAACCCCTTGAGCAGCTCCTGCTCGGGCCAAGGGCCGTCACAACTTCTCTGCCCCCCATCGTCGACTCTGCGCGCGTCGTGTCGTGAACAGGGAACCGCATTTGATCTCTGGATTTGTATGCGGATGTGCAGCTCGCCCGCTCCATAGTGTCATTGGTAGCACGCCCGACGTCCAATCGGGAGGACCGGGTCCGATTCCTGGTGGGGCACGAAGGGCAACTGCTGTTGGCCACTGGCCGGGTGCATCTGGGGTGCGGGAGGGGCTTCATGCTGGCAGCTGCCCAACAAGATCGGCGACGTGCAACGACGAGACGATAAACCACCAAAAGGCCACTTCGTTCGGCCGAAGACAGGAGGGGTGCAGCTACAACAACAACAACAACTATAAGCCTTGGCCTCGGAATAATAAGCCTAAATTATAAGCCCTACAAGTTAGCTTTGGATATATTGTGAATCTACACTATTTCCATTCCTCTTTTCCAGCCCAATGCTATTTTCCCGATTTCTGTGTTCGTTCCCCTTTGTTCTAAACTTCTAAAAAGATTATTTTGCTGGCTAACAATTTTATCTTCCCCACTATTTCCCGGATTTCTCTATTCTACCTCTTTTTAAATGCTTCTGGGCACGTTATAATTAAATTATAATTAAAGTTATAATTATAATTATGAGCTTCTTCCCCCTCTGTCTCTTCCGATCATGTGAAGAGCATTCTTCTCTTTCTTTTTTCTGCTTGGGGCTTTTGTCATTGCCTTATATGTATGCTCGGCCAAATAATCTCCCCTCTCCGTAAAGCTGTCCATGAATTTAATTTTGAAAATTGCATTTTTCCCTATCAGATAATTGGTATTATTAGAGCAACAGTCAAAGAAAGTCCTTGATTTTTGGCTTTCATTTTTGTTTTGAGAATATATTATCTGCTGGAAAATATGTATTAGCTTCGGTAAAATAAAGTCATTATCAGATTTGTTAGTCCTTGCCTCCATTTTGAATCAAACTTTTCATTGATTAGGACATTTTTATAGAATTTTATTTTGATTGAAATTATAAAGGGTTTTAAAAAATTTTTCTTTCGAAATAATTTCATGTTTCTTTATAATTCTGATCATGGTTGGAAAAATTAATTCCATAAAATTATAGGATTTAGGTTATATTATTTTTTATTTAGCCCTACCCTACTTACAACTTACAATGGTAGAGGATCGAAAATCGGTCGTCTACAACCCTTTAATTTTTTGATAAATATTTACGATAAAAACATGGGTGGATGGCACCCACTTTTACCTTGATCATGATCAACAACAAGACCCTGTCGAAATGGTAACTTTTTTTGTTATTTTGTCCTTTTTACAATTTTAATTTGTTTTGACAACAAAGATTAAAATCTAAGACATATTAAAGCTAACTATTCGAGGATCACAACTGAAATATGCAAGAAATCCATTTTATTAATTTATATTTCCGAAATAAATATAGGAATCCCACTCACAGAATAAATCGTTTCGGAACATAAAGCTTCCCGAAATTTTGCTCTCTCTTTTCTTCAGTACGACCATTTTTGGCCCTTACAAATTTGTTTATACACAACGATCCGATGGATGCTTTTCCCCCGTGACTGACTGTCTCGGGGGACACCCCCTTCCCCATCCCTCTCCGAAACAATAAATTAGCTTTTCGGTGTGTACTTGTACGGGTCACATGTCCTATCTGTCCCATGATAGTCCCTCCTCGTCCCAATTCGATTTTACCAATTTTGTTTCGATGAATACCGAAAGTGAATTGCGACTGGATCTAAAGACGGATGGAATAATTTCCATAAGAGCTATCGGCGCTATATGAAAGAAGGTTACTTTTGAAAATCCAAAATTTAACAGGGGGGACCCTGTTCATTTGAAAACCAAAATTCGATTTTTTCAGTTTTTTCACTTTTTTTAACTATTTTTCGAGCAAAAGAGTTGGAAATTACAAAAAAAAAATTTTACTTTTTGGCCTAAAAGGGGGGACCCTTTTAGTGGATTTTCAAAAGTAACCTTCTTTCATATAGCGCCGAGCTATCTGTAAAATCCAAAAAATCGACCTCTTTCCAGTGAATTGTAGGTCGGATTTTTATCGTCCTCGAATTTCAAAATAATCCAACCTTAAAAAATAAAATTGATGAATTATAATAAGTTCAAATTACCTTCCCCCGCCCCTAAACTTAAAAAATATTCCTCTATAAATAAATCTTATCCTGGCTTGTGACTTCTGAACTTTTAAAAAGCAAAGCTCATAAAGTCCTAAAACTAAAAAGCTCCTAAATCTCTTTTAAGTAATGAGCCCCAAATCCCTGAAATAAATCACCCCTTGTTTCAAAAANCATTCAATATCGAACATTTCAATGCATTGGCCCCAGCAGCTGATTCTTCGCCCCTCAAGGGGAAAATCATGGGGCAGAAGAGAGGAGGCACCATTTTGTCCATTCAAAAAACCCAACTTGGCCAAGTAATCCTCATTTTTACCCTCTCCCGCCTTAAAAAAAGAATTAGGGGAGTTTACAAAAATTTTGGCTTAATATATAGGATTAATCCTAATAGATATACCTAAGCAATGATTCTTATTCTTATACATATATGGTCCTCATGGATAAAAAATCTTCTGAATCGATATAGAAATTAATTTATTCTTACTTAGTCAGATTATTATGGCTCAATTATTATAGGGAAAACTATGCAATTCGTCTCTGCGCCTTTTTTGTTTAATTTAATTTATTTTCTACTGAAACAGCCACATGGCTAAGTGCTCAAAGGATTATTCGATGATCCTTTAACGGTTCATTAGCTCCGATCACACATTGTTGACTGGCCTCTTCTCACCGCGCCGATTCTCAAAACGTGATTCGATTAGATCACAATTCACTAATGAAGATGTAAGACATTTAAAACTACGTCCATAATTTTTCAACCAGCAACTTTCCAACATTGTCTAATTCTTCGTATTCTGAAATGAAAAATTTGTCAGAAATTTTAGAGAAATTCCATAATTGAGTTTTATTTTTTCATTTTTCATTTTTCCAAAATGTTGAAAGCAACCCTGGAAAACTCTCACAGCTATACCTAATTGGATTATGGAAAAGTCCAATTTTGCTGTAAAATATATTAATCAAACTTCTATAAGCTGCCTATATTATTCCTAAATATCCATCAAATGAGCTGTATTTTCGAGGCAAATAAAATTCATTTTCCGAAAAGTTCAAACATCTTACGATTACGACAATTTTGGACACCTCATAAGAATACTACTTAATCACCATAATTGTAAGCATTGTTGTTTTTCAATGTGGGGGAGGGAGGTTAATCTCTGAGGCCTTATTTGGCAGAGCTAGGGGGCTTATCACCGCAATTTTATTTTTCGCTTTTTATCATTTTTTATCATCCATTTCCGCCCACTCATATAGTGATACATCCATCCTCGAGGACACCCCCTCTAATTGCCTAAAATAAAAAAAACGGATGATGGTGGTCCCATATTACATATTATTATTCTTCGGGAATCCATCAATCATATATATCATATATGCCTTCAATCCCTCGAAAAAAAATAAAAATGCTGTTTTAATCCTATAACAACTGTTGAGCAATCGCCTTTTTCGAAATTAATTGAGCTTAAACTTTTCACCATTTAAATAGAAAAGTGCTTTGTTGAGCGCAATATATAGTTCTAACTTATAGAGAAAATGATCGAAATTTCGAGATAAATCTGCGATTCCATCAAACTATTATTTTTATCAACTTCAATTCGTAAATTTTCGAAAATATTCCTGCATAAAGTTGCCTTATTGTCGTAAATTATGGTTATGTAACAAATAACAACCAAAAACAAGACCTTTTACAAATAAAAATGTCGATTTTCACACAAGTCCCCCATACATAATACGTGAGTCTTCACGGGCTTTGTCCTCTTAACATAAGTGTTGGGGATTGGGGGCTTTCGATACTTTGCGATTGGGGGAATANCCCCCCCCCCCATTGGCCATAACCCAACCATCGCCTGGCCCAGCCCGACTCGTAAACATCGGGGGGCCAAAAGCCGCTGAGCACACATTGCATTTCGCCCCACTTCTCCCATATGATCCTTACAATGTTTTATATATAAAAAAATAAAATTTGATGAATTTTCAAACCCGAACGCGAATAGAGTTTTGGTAGATATGTAAGTTGTATTTCTAGGAAAAATAATAAAATAAATTTAAAATATGTCCCCGAGAAAAACGAAATGAATTAATCAAATGAAAAAATTATATGAAAATAATCAGATTTTTCTCAAATTTTTTTTTCTATTCCTTCCATTATTGTCAGATTTACCCTAATAGAGATATTCGAAACTCCTTTAACGAAAAATTTATTTTATTAAAAGTGAAAGATAGAAAAATTTTCATTATAATACATAAAAAAATCTGACTTCACCCTCCCAATTTTTTATTCACCCTAATCGTGTGCGAGATGTTTACTTTGATTTTCGTCTGTGAAAATGTTCCCCCAAAATTTTTCTTCTCCATTTCCTCGTGCATTTGTCCAAATCTTCTGTTTATCCTTACCATTTAACTCTTTTTTATCATTTTATCACCAAATTTTCCCAATTCAGAGATCATTCCACCACACTTTCGCTGTGGAATGTTCATCAAAAAATTTCGATATGAAAATCACGGGACCATTTTTAGTGTAAAAAATGGTGAATTATCGCAAAAATCACAAAAAGCGACGACTTTGGACCCAAAATGCTCTTTGGACCCCAATTTTATGGCCATAGCGGGATAATGGTGTGTTTTTCTCGGAATTTTCGCTTTTTTGGCCATTTCCATGGGAAAATGTTGTTGACTCGGGGGGCAAAGTGATACCCTCTACCCTCCTCCCTCTGTTTACTTTCGATGTAAAATTTGGCCAAAATGTTTTTCCACGCACTAATTGAGGCCAAAGGGTAAACAAATAACATTTCCCATCCATAAACAGTAAGTGCTATGCTGTGCCATTATTTTAACCCTTGTTTACATGTTAGAATACCATGGGCCATCCCACCGTTTCAACTTTAGCTGAACAATCTTTCTACTTTGGTCCCAATTATGCCATTATAGAACTCTAATTGTCTGATTCTATCATATAATTAGACAATCTAACCATTATAATACTAAATTTATATTTTTATATGAAGTTATGACCATGTTAAATTGCTTTAGGCACATTTTAAACCAATAATTACTAAGCATTTTCCCCCGGGCATCACACCATTTGGCCAAATAGGCACCACAACCACTATTCTGTCCCTAATTAAGAATATTATAGATTATGTTTTGCCAAAGGTCACGGCTTGTGCCAAATCTTCTTTTTGAGGCCAAATTGACCCAATTATACCAGAAACTCTCATTTTTCTCCATAAATGAAATTTTACGGACTCCGTTTGGAATTGTTAAAAGTTCATTTTTTACGAGTTCTTTAGACCAAAAAAATGATTCTCTGTACTTTGACCCCTGCCCCGATTGGTTCCTCCATATCCTACCTCCTCCCCCTAAAATGGGTGTGATTTGTCTTCCCACTACCTTCGGCTCCTCCGATTTCGATCAGTTTTCGCATTTCAATTTTCTGTCACCTTATCTTTCATTCTCCCATTCATTATGCGAGGGGGCTAATTACACTTTGGACCCTTTGGTTGATGTGAATGGACCAAAGGATTTGGGCCCATGACAGCTTCGCCGATCCGCCCATAGATTGGCCCAAAAATGAGCGATTTGGCTGTCAGACGAAGGTTATTCAACCTTTAAACACAGCAATTGATCATTTTTAAAATGTTTTTCAGGTCCCTCCGGTTAATGAACAGGTTTTCAAACCTAAAAGCCATTTAGCTGTTTATTTGAATGCTTTTAGAGTTTCTTATTATTTTTTTAATCAGCCATTTTTAATGAGTTAAGAAAAAATTTCCATATCTCTCATTCCTTTGAAATTCCAAAAAATCATAATTGGGTCCGAAACACTGTCTTGGACCCTGTGCCTCATTAGTCATCCTGTTTGTTAAAAAACATCCTCCATGGTTCGAAAATTCTATTATCTATCGGGGTTAGTAAACAATTTAAAACCGTCAAAATTTCCAAAATTGGTCACTAATGGGCGAAAACTTTGGGAGCAAATTCCAACTTCTTCCTCATTAGGTCCAACTTGTCTTCCGCAAAATTTTCTCCTTTGCATCCTAAAATGTTTGTTCCTTCCTAGCAATTTTTAGTTCCTCATCAATCAGAATATGAAATTTTGCTGATAAGGATGTTTATGGCCCACAAAATTATTTCTATTTAATTTTTTTAATCGAAACCAAACTTTGAAGCTATATAAGTAAATTAATCACTTCAAATTATTAATATAATTTTTTCCGATTAGTTCTATCGCCAGATTAAGAAAGTTACATCCTTTCATTAAATTTAAAAAATCTCCCAAAATGACCTTTGGACCAAAATTTTAGCTTAGAATTCCACCCTTGGCCCTAAAAACTTTGACTTTGCCCCCTTATCATTATCAGCCATTAACCTGCAGTTTCTGCACCATCTTCTGTCGGCGGGAATATGTCTCGACGCCCAAAATCCTTATAAGAAGAAGAATCAATCATCTGCCGATACATTCTGTCCAGTACCTATTACCTTGTGGAACCATAAATTTGAAAAAAACAATAGGCCAAAAGTTACTGTTCTTCTTTACTTCTAATATTTTATACCTATGCCTCATAAAAATCACAATTTCTACTCTATTCTCAAGAATTAGCCGAATTTTTGTTGCTTATCCCATCCAAAATTTACCTGAAATTGATATTTTCCAATTTTTCGATAGGGAAATCCCTCAAGTGCACGTGAAATTCTTGTGCATCCCTTCATTTTGTCTTATTATGTAAGCTGAGGCGGGATTTCCTAGGAAAATCCACATCATCCCTCCCCCATCCATCCCGATGCTATTCATGTGAATAGTTTTATGGGAAGCCTATAAATGCACACCCATTAACCCTGATATTTCGCCATTTTATTATTATTTTATTATGGATTTTATAATTTTATATTTGGTATTTGTTGTGTAGATCCATCAATTATTGGCTTCAAACTACCCATCAAAAACCGAAAAGTCCAAAAGAGCGAGATAGAATGGCGCCGATCAGTTTCCAAGTGAACGAGTACTTTGCGCAAATCTCGGAACTGGTCCCAGGGCTGTACATCTGTGGCGTCACCGGTCTGACGCCGTCCAACATGAAGGCATTCCGGATAGAGCTGATCGTCAACGCCACCAAAGAGGTGGAGTAATAATAAAAATAATTAAATAAATGTTTTTGTAGGTGCCGAACCTGAAAAGTCTGGGGCAGATCCAGCGCATGAAGCTGTGGGTGGAGGACACCCCGGAGGAGGATCTGTTCCCGCACTTTGACATGGTGGCCGATCAGGTAGGTAACAGATATGGGGTGAATTATTATCGGAACAGTTTAAGATTCAAAAATCCATAATTCTAAAATAATAAAATATTTTAATATACACTCACACCTCATTGATATATTTCAGATGCACGCGGTGATCCAGGACCGGGGCGCGGTGCTGGTGCATTGTGTGGCCGGCGTGTCCCGCTCTGCGGCCGTCTGTCTGGCCTACCTGCTCAAGTACCGGTGCCG
Organism: Rotylenchulus reniformis; assembly: GCA_001026735.1. Taxonomy (NCBI): domain Eukaryota; kingdom Metazoa; phylum Nematoda; class Chromadorea; order Rhabditida; family Hoplolaimidae; genus Rotylenchulus; species Rotylenchulus reniformis. The sequence goes on along the minus strand of LDKF01000648.1, from coordinate 6,309 downwards.
TTCCCTGCGCGCCGCCTACCACCTGATGTGCTCGAAGCGCCCCATGGTCCGGCCCAACCTCAGCTTCTGGCGCCAGCTCATCCAATACGAACAGGTAGTTACAATTGTGATCGGATCAAAATCTGGGATTGACATCACAGGATTGAGATAGGAAGCTTCGGCTTAAGAGATTAG
>LDKF01000647.1:0-62562 GCA_001026735.1 Rotylenchulus reniformis | reverse complement strand
CCCCCCCCCCCCCAAAAAAAAATTTAGTTCACTTTCAGGGGTCGAAATGAGAGAATTCAGCTGTAAGATTTTTTCAAATAATTTTTCAATATGCAAATTTTAACATTGCAATAATAAGCCGTATAGTTCAAAATTCCGATATTTTTGTTTATTTTTTATCATTTTTTAAAGGAATAGTGATTTTTGACAATTGACAAAGCAAAAGACACCAAAGATATGATGAAACTGTGAGATTATCATATGTATGCTCGGGCCCTTTCGCCGCGCATCGGATCGTAGACCCTGTATGGATATTCCTCGTCTTGCCATTGTCGATCTGCCCAGCAGGCTGCTGGCCTCTGATCAATGAAAAACAATGTTTTAATGTTTTTTTCGAAAAATTTCAAAAATTTATTCTTAGAAAAATAACCAATTTCTTAAAGGAAGTACATAAATTATTTCTCATTGCGGTCACTTTTTTAATTCTACATATTAAAGACTACATATTAAAGTGCAAAAATTCAGCTTTTGCGTATTCAACTAAAAAATAAATAAATATAATTCAAACAAAATAAAATAAAAATTAAAAAATGTCCCAGGGATTTTAGGGAGGGGATGAGCCCGAATCTGGCACCAGATGCATCAAGTTAACAAGTAAAATCTGAAATTTTGTCAAGTAATGATTTTTTCTAAATCATTGTTCCCATTTTCAAGACCGCCGGCACCTCTTGTTCTATGCAAGAATTTTAGGAAATTTTCTTATCCGTTTTATTAAAATATAGAATAAATTCATTTAATTTTCTCTTTTTATTTTTTTTTCGGTGCCAGCGAGATAAATAGTACCAAGTGCACAAACTTCTTATAAACTTATTTAGACCTTGTTAGACCAAAATTTAAAAGGTAATATTGCGCAGAATTTTATGCTCTATCTTTTGGTCTCTTTAATTTTTCGAATTTCTCCAAAAAAGTTCTAAAGCGAAAATTATGGGTTTTTCAAAAAAAATTGGAAATTTTTTTGGGATTTCGAAATATAAGATTTGTCGTAAATTTTCGCAAAATTTTTGTTTTAAATTTTTGATCGAATAAGGTCTCAAAAATGGTTATCCTCTCCCGTCAAATTCTCTAAAACCCTACTATTTAATGGTACTTATTGCGTTTGTATCCCCTTTTGACCACATAAAAAAATTTTGGTTAAATTTTCCAGTAAAAACATCTAAAAATTAGTTTACCAGGGTAACTTTTGACGCTGAGTCCGAATCTGACGTCACTTTTTGACGTTGACGTCAAAAAATTTTTTGAAATTTTAAAAATTTAAAAATTTAATGTCAGCATCAAAAATGCATTTTAGATGGCATAGAATGTCAAAATGGACATCAGAACTGGATACTGCATCAAAAATTATTCCATGGAAAAATTTTCAAAATTTTTTTTTGACGTCGTCAAAAAATGACGTTAGATAACGCATTGCGTCAAAATGGACGTCAGATTCAAAAGTTACCCTAGGGAAGTAATTTTTAGATGATTTAAAATCAACTTCTAAAAATTTTGATGTGGGGGGGTCAAAGGGGGATGCAAACGCAATAAGTACCCTATTTAATACCCACCGGTGACGTCGACGCTCTCGGTCTGCGGCCAGGATGAGCCGGCACATGTCCCCTCGATCGGAGTGGATATCTCAATCCCTCGGTAGGCTGTTGCGTAGGATGTTGTGTAGGCCGTTGACGGTGTGGCCGTTGAGGACCTTGTTGCGACGGTTGTGGACGTAGCTGCGTACGCCGTTGTTGTTGCTGCTGTTTTTGTTGTGGCTTTTGCCGCAGATAAAACGAAGTTGCCCTTGTTGCTCTTCTAAATGCCGCTGTTGTTCTGAAGGTTGTTTTTGTTGTTGTGGACATTGTTGTTGTGTACACCATTGTTTGTTGTTGTGGCTGTTGTCGCTGCAAAAAACGCAGTTGCCGCTGGTACTTTTGTAAATGTCGCTGTTGTTCAGAAGGCTGTTTTTGCGGTTGCGGACGATGTTTTTGCGGCTGTGGGCGTTGTTTTTGCGTTTGTAGGCGTTGTTTTTGATGCTGTTGTTGTTGTTGTTGTTGTTTTTGCCGTTTTGGAGGTTGTTGCTGCCCCTGCGGATGCGGACGTCCTTTGTGCAGTTGTTGCCGCGGTCGAGCCATTTTGTAGGAATCTTATAGCTTTCACCGAGGAAAATCCTCAAAAATAAGGAACTTCTTAAAAAATTAAAAACTGTTAATAATAATAATTAATAACAATTACAAAAATCAAATTTATGCAATATATTTGTCTTCATTAATAATAGGGGTCAAGTAAGTTTAGGAAAATATGGGAAAATTTGAAATTTTTCTTTAAAAATTCCTAAAAATAACTTCATTTTACCTTCGCAAAATTAAGAGAAAAAATGACAAAAAAATTTCTAATTTTTTTCGAAATTAAAAAAAACGAAAATTCAACGATACTTTTCAGTTTTTTTGCATTTTTTCTAAGTTAATATGGTATATGGAGAAAAAATGTGAAATTATGGAGAAATATGGATCATAATTCATAAGATAAGAATAGAAGAAGAAGACACTTGATCTGAAATAAGGAGGAAGCTTACAAATATGTAGGAATGAAAAATAGGTTAAAAATTTGAAATTTTCCCAAATATGGACAAAAAATTGGCTAAATTTTACCAAAAAAATCTTGAATCTTATAATCTTTCTAAAAGCAATTTTATGAAGAAAAGTAATTACTAATTAGAAACAAAAATACAATTCATAATTCTCTTTCAGAAAGTTAAAAAAATCGAAAACAAAAAAAAACTAAATAAAATTTTCTAAATAAACCGAAAGGTGGGAAAATTTGTGAAATACGGTAGAAAATGGAAAAATGGGCAAAAAAATTCAGAAAAATGGAAAAAATATGGAATACTTATGGAACGACCGGGGGGAAGGGAGAATGATCTGTTTCGAAGGAAATGGGGATCGACCAAATTTTTGCGAAGGGAATCGTCGGCCAAAAAATTATTGATTATTTTTATCTTCACCCAGTGCCCCCTCCTCCCCATTCCCCCATTGTCAGAGATGGGTCGCCGCCAAAAAACACACGGAACGAATGTTTGGCAGCGAGACGGGAAGAAAGAAGAGAAATAGTGTTGTGGATGTTTACAAATAAACGAGGACTAAATAAGTGATATACATACATAGAAAGGAAAGAGAGAGAGAGAGAGAAAAAACAGAGAGAGAGAGAGAAAACAGAGAGAGAGAGAGAGAAAACGGAGAGAGAGAGAGAGAGATAGAGAGGGGGGGGGGACATTGTTTGGCGGCTGTTATTGAAGGGCTCTCAACTCCCAAGACCACTAAATAAGGACACCAGGGTCAAAATCTAAGATTTTAGGGTCAAAAATAATAAGGACACTTTTGAAAACACATATTTTTCACCTGTAACAAATTTAAAAAATCAATTTTTATTCAAATCGATGATATTTTTCGATAGAAAGAATTTTTTCAACAATTTTCGAACACCATGAAGTTTTTTTTGCGTCTCCACGCAACTGAACTGCTTGACTGTCGGGAGAAAAATAAAATATAAAGAGGGGTGCCGGCGGTCCCGATAGGGTCCGCCGGAGAAAATTTTGAAAATTAGACCTTATTTTTCTAAGAAAATTGATAATTTTTTGAGACTTTTTAAAGAAAAATTATTATATTGAGAGGTGTCGGCGGCTCTGATAGGGACCACCGGAGAAAATTTTGAAAAATAGATCTTTTTCCTTAACAAAATTGGTCGTTTTTTGAATAAAATCTTCCAAAAATCCAAAAATAAGGGCAAATCATAGAAATAAGGACGTTTGAGAGCCCTGTGTTATTGCCTGTGGTTACTTGGTATTTGTACTTACTCTCACTAGGGTCGATAACTTCCAACTAAAATTTTGCTCAAACAGAATAACTTATTTAGCCTGATACCGACATCGACATGACCTGAACATATCGAAACAAATACCGAAATACCGACAAAATCCCTAAATACCGAAAATATCGGCCAAAAAGTTTGTGTTTTACATTCAATTAAGCTATAGAGCCTCCGAAAAAAACACCGTTTTCTTTATATTTTTCAAACCCTACCATTCACATACTAGGTAGTACCCTAAAAAAACCATTTACAAAAAAAATCTGCAAATTTCAGGAATAATACTCACATTTGCAGGATGATACTCAAGGGATTCACCCATTTTTCGCAGTATTTTCCATCGCTATCAAAAAGGTCAACCTTGTCACAGAATGGGTGCAATTCTGTGAATGGGTGGCAAGATGCCGCAAAATTGGGGATTGGAAAGGAGCACCCAAAAGTCAGGAATTGGGGGTCGAAATGGGATGGAACGAATCCGCCGGAAGAACCGTTGGATTTTTGGATCGGGTTGGGGATGAAAAAGGAATGAAGCGGATCCGGCAGGAAGAACCTTTCGGATTTGGAATAGACTGAAAGTTAGGGAAGGGTAAGAAAGTCGAAAAGTTGGACCGAAAGATTTAGAAAGTAAAAACTTTATAAATCAAACAAAATTGTACAAGAAACGCGAAAAATGGGGGAAAGGAATCCGGAAAGTAAATCGATCGTCCGTAGGAAAGTTATTGAAAACTGATGAGTGGAATAAGTGAAGAATACGTGATTTGGTCAGATCGATGGGGGATATTTATGGCCATAAAAAGGGGGCGGGCCATTCTTCATCAAGGATCGACGAAGAAAAAATGCACAGATACGAACAATCCTTTATCCGCCCACTTTTACAGAGACGGAAAAATAGAGAAATAGTAATATACACAAAGAAAGGAAAAGAAAGCATACAAAAAAAAGATAGTGTGGTCCATCTCCGCTAACGAAGATGGAAAGATGTGAGAAAAAGGGCCGCTCCCCGGGGAGACACATATAACGAAAGGGGGAGGGGAATGGTTATTGATCGGTTGATCCGCTGCTCTCACAGGATGGGGACCCATTCTGTGACAAACCTTTTTCGAGTTTAAAACCAGATTTTTGTCAGCTGTTTGCTGTTTCCACCATCTCCTGAAAGCTCTCGTGGCCAATAAAAAATCTTTCAATTTTTCAAACTATATTAAGAAGAAGCGAAATTCCGTCCCATACTAATTTCTTTTCCGTCCACTCTTTTCGACATGCTATTTTCTTTCGCTTCAAAATAAAGTTTGAAAAATGGGAACATTTTTACGGCCACGAGTGTAAATTTAATGCAAAAAACGGCATCTCGCTTCATACTCAAGTCATTGTTTTTATGAAGAATTTTTCTCTCTTTCAAGCAGAAATGACAAAAATGGCCCATTTTAAATTTTTGGATATTGACCAAAAAACGATTGTTGCTCGATGATGATTCGAGATTCTGTTTTTGTATCCGATACAGTATCCCGTGAACTATAAGATCAGGCTATAATAGAACTCGCCCATAAATTTTTTGTCCCTAAAGTGGCCAAATCCGAATACTCAAAAATTCGACAAAATGTCATCCTACAAACCCATGGATGATGACGAGAGCGGCATGAACAGCGTGGACATTCGTCGAAAGGCAATTTTTGGGAGAAAAATAATTAAGTGCCTAGATCTGCTAGAAGGTTATTTAGCCATGCTATTTCGCATCAAACTACCAAAACTAGTTAGATCCTTTAAGAGGCTGTATATTTTTCATCTGATAATTTGTATAACTTCTCTAAAAACAATAAATGTGAACTAGTGTATATACAGTATTAGTCGTCCAAAACCCCCTATCAATTTGTTGAAAGAGGAGGTTTTTGAAATAATGTTTCCTAGCCCATAGATTAAGTCATTGGAAATGACAAAAACCTTTGAATAGATCGATTTCTGGCCCATTTTATTGAAAAAATGTAAAATTCAAAAAAAAATGTTTCTTGGAGCTATGAAACAAGAATTTTTGTTACAATTGCTTCTTGTTGTTTCAAAAACAATCGTCTTTCAACTAGCATCTTTTTTGTATATTTCGTATTTTTCGAGGAAAATCCTGAGCCTCAATGTGAGGTATGAGGCCTATAGGTTTTAAAAAATTGATAAAAAAATCATGATTCTATCAAGATTTTTTTTGTAAATTTCTCCTTTTGCTACCTCTGATTGTTAGGTCTTTGAAGTTTTCAGAGTTAGGTATTTTGAAAAACACATACCAGTGTCATGTACCAGTAGTCAGGGGTATGTGCACAATGTAGTCAAGTACCAAAACACGTGAAAAGTACGGCACGTGAGTAATAAGTCGTTAAAAAACCAGTTTAACGTGTACCATAGTTAATGATGGTCATGCACGTACTACGGGTGGACTAACTCGAGTTTTTTAGAGTTCAACCCCCAACAAGGCAGCCTATGCGATCTCGTTCTTTGACTGCGCGAGCAGTCTGATCTCAGCCGTGGTGGTGGCTCTGGTGCCGGAGAGCGGCACAACGCACATCATTGCTCAGCATCGCACCTTGTTCTTCACGGTATGCTCAGGTTTTCGTGCCGAGGAAAAAAAAATTGAATTTTCGAAAGTACGGTAACGATGAAATTTACGGGTTCTAAAAATTACATGGAAAGCTTTAAACTTTAAACTAGAGTTCATAATTTTGTGAAAATACGTTCCATTGTACGTACACTCATGTGTTGCCCTTATAACGTAGTCAAGTACTAAAAGCAAGGTATGGTACATAAGTTTTGCACATGGTGTAAAAAACTAGAAAAACGAATCACATATTTCTTTCATGGAGTATATGCACGTACTACGGTACGGGTTTGAATCTATTTAAAATTGTTTAATTCAATTTTAAATATGAAAAACTGGAACTGTTCCATCAGCCTTGAAAAGCTCCCGAATGAAAGAGGCCAAAAAATTGAAGCTTTCAGAAGAAAAATTTTTGGGACCCGTAAACTATGAATAAAAATTTTTTCCCTGTTCCAGCTTAACCTGTTCTATGCAATGATGCATCTATCCATTTCGGTAGGCCTATGGACGCGCAACCGTCTGATGTTTTTGCCCTTTCTGACTGTACAGGTATATTCTCGAGAAATCAAGGGTTATATACGGGTTTTTGATTTTGTTTTTTGTGTCAAGAGCAAGAGCGAAAAAAAGCAAAAAAAAATAGAAAAATTGCAATATTTAGTAAAATTTAATCAAAATTGATCTAATCTCTTACGAATAAAAAATATATAAAAATTTAATCTCCCAACCCAAAAATTAGTGTCCGATCAGGAAAAACCTCTCTATAGTCAATATTCATATAACTGAATTGGCTTTTACTTATTGCTTTCGTGGCTTTATTAATAAATTTTTAATGCGTTAGACCCCTATTGGACCCTATAGACCCTATATAGCAAAATTATTTCAAAAATTAATTTAAAAACGCGTCAATTCTTCAATAAAGGAAGGAACTAAAAAAGGCATTTTACATGACATTTATTAGTAATTTTTTGTTAAATCAAAATTTTAAGGGTCCAATCGATTTTAAACAAGCAATTTTTAAATTTTTTTTGAAAAGAATAGGCTAGGTTGATGAAATTTTTTAAAGTAGAAGTTCGTTCAAAATTTAAAAAGATTAGAACACCAAAATTTTTGAACATTAAATTTTTAAAAAATCCTAGGCGGTAACAGTGCGGGATTTCCCTTTTTTGGTTAGAAAAATTTTCCATACCCAAAAATATGTCTTGTATTAAGAACTTCAGAGAGTTTCAAGGATGTATAAATGATTTTGCTGACGTCAAAATTGAAAAATCAGATTTGACAAATCATGAATTAGTCTAAGATTTTAGCAATTCAATATTTTTAACAAAAAATTAAATGTTATGTCAAATTTCACCTTAATTTGCACCTAAACAGACTGATCAAATCCAAGTTGTAAAAATTAATTGTACCTTGAAATTTTTATTGGACCCCTAAAGTTTGATTGGACCCTTAAAAGTTGATTGGACCCCTAAACTGGAGTAGAGCCGTAAAAAGCAATTTTTCATGACATTAACAAAATTTGGCACCCATAGGGGGTATGTATTCCTTATATGAAAGACCAAAATGTCCAGCAATTACGCCCCCCCCCCCCCCTAGGGGCCGTACAATCCTAGTTAAATCTTGACCCCAAGGGGCTGTTCATGGTGCTCTGGTTGGTCGCCTGCATCGACTGCGCTGTCATGGCCATTGCGTTGCCACAATGGGTGATCGACGCGTGGAACAAGCAGCACCCGGAAGCGCAGTTCACCATTGAGCGTATAATTTATGGGGAGGAATAAAATATACGTGGTACGACTTTTGCAGACCCGACATTTGCAGATCACGCTATAAGTCAGCTTAATCGAAAGCTAGAAAAAAGAAGTTGATGTCAAAAAATAGAGCAAAAAATTAGCTAAAAAATAAGCCTAGGCTCATTTGAATATGACCAGTGTGAAAAAAGTAATGGCCAAATTAATAATTTTGACCAAATTCGCACTATTTTGGCTATAACTTTCTTGCTTTCTTCATAATGGACCAATTTGAATGGGCTTAGGCTCTTTCTATAGGTAAATTTTTGCTCTATTTTCTCACACCAAACTCGTTTATCTAGTTTTTGTTTAAACAAAGTTATGATCATCAAATAACGAAATATCTGCAAATGTCGGGTCTGTAAAAGTCGGCACGCCAAAATATACATTTTAGGAAAATTTACAACAAATGATACATAGGCTGTATACAAACGATATGGACTAGCATAATGTGCTTTTAGAATAGATAAAAACTATATAATATCTATATTATACTTATTGTTTATTATCATTTTCAACTTTATTGCTTGGGCTGGGGAATTATTAGAGGTTGCGCTAATAAAAGAGTATATACAGTATTTATGGGATATTTCCGGGCAGCATTTGAGAAGGCCTTGACGGTTCTGGGTCGTTAAAAAAATGCCAAATGCTATAAGTAGTCTAGCCAAAACCCAAAATAGTCTAATCAGAAATTGGGCCTTGCGAATGGCGAATGAAGCGGGGGGCGGGGTGTGGGAGAGGGTCAAAGCCCATTTCCGTTGCGAATGACAAAAAATCACCAATAAAATGAAAAAATCGTTAAAATTCCATTATAATGTGGTTTTTTACAAACTGTATTTTACCGACTAGCCATCCTAATGTCCTAGACAGGGGAATATAATCTGTACAAAACAGAGTATTATTAAATTTTTCATCCTCACATGGGGTAGCGGAACACAAACCATACAAGTAGCTTTAATTTAAATAAATAAATTTTTTTTTGAAATATTACACCCCTCCCCCACTGGAGAATTATTTTTATTTAAAATTCTAGCAATTTTACAAGTAATCTGGTGATTCCCTTGGAATCTGATATCAGATTTATCACATCATTAACCGAATAATTAAAATAATTCTTCGGAATTTCCGATAGTAAATATTTAAATTTCATATTTTTACAACCCATCATAGAGTTTCACGGGCTGATGTACTACTTTGCGGTGTTTGGTGCTCTGGGCTTGGTAATGTGCGGCTGGTTCAACTCAATCATCTACCGCGCTTATAAGCGCATTGGCCAGCCGATGCTAGGACGTTAAAAAAAGTACAAAACTAGGCATTGAAAGGAGGAAAGGGAAGGGATATCGCAAATTAAATTTGTAGTCAGGAAAATAAATAAATATTTATTATTTATATTTTTTTATAAAAAATAAAAAAATTAAGAATTTGGTGCCGATTTAAAAGCTAGGGCTAATAGAATCAACCTTAAATCTAAAAGCACTTAAGCCAACCACAAAACTAAAATGAAAAACAAAAATTTTTTGAATAGTTTTTGGTGCCTAATTGTCCGCTTTGTTTCCTATTTTCACTGCTTTTTTTGAACCTCGATTTACATCAAATTGTTGTTTCTGCAGCATGCAGCGCAATTTTTGGGGTAAGTAAGGTAACTGGTCGTGGTTACAGGAAAAAAACAAAAAAAAAAGAAATAAAAAATATTTTTAAATTAATTTTATTATTTTTTTGGATTCAAGTTGCGCTTACAACTTGTGATATCCCTTCCCTACATACTTCCCACCTACTAAAGGAAATAATTTTTAAACCCTCCTAGTACCGAACCACATCCATGGGGAGTCCGATGTTCGCCGTCGATGTGAAATTTTGGATGGAATTTTTACCATTTTATTCATACTCTATGTATCATTTTATTCAAATTAGTTGGATTTTCTCATTAGCGACTCTTGCGATACTGTATTTGTGTCATAATGTACTTTTGTACGATCCTCTCGATATCTCTACCTCTATAAATATGTGTTTGTGAAAACCGCTAATATTTTATGCTGAAAAATTTCCAAATATTTCTCTAAACGAAAAATTGAGGTCTTTTTTGGAAAAACTAGAGATTGGTTTTTCTCTAATAGGTCAAAAAATTTCTAAATGAAAATCTATGAAACTTCCCAATTATCTGAAACATTGAACAAAACATAAACACAAGGCTTGGGCGAATTTTTCAAAAAACCCAAAGCTCCCAATGCTTCCCAAGAAAATCAAATCCCAAGGCTTGAGAATTTTTTTAATCACGAAGAAAACAGGTTTACTCTCATCGGTCTTTTTCATTGTCGGATTGCGCTCTGATCTTTACTGTCAGATTTTCAGATGGGTGCCAATTTTTTTTAGCTAAAATGACTTTTCGACTTTTGGGTAAAGTAAATTAATTTGTTTATTCAATTAAATTAAAAAATTGGCAACCCAAAAGCAAATTTTTTATAGCGGATCTCTAATATCAAATCCGGGGAAAATTCGAAAAATAAAGTAAAAATTTTATTTGATAAGAACCATTCGAAAGCAGGGCTGTGTCGGATGAACCGATGATCCGAATCCGATGATCCAAAATCCGATATTTTTCGTGATCCGATGATTTTTGGGCTGATACGAAATTTTTTCTACCGTCAAAAATGCACCCCTAAGCATGGGGTTTCATCTCAAAAATTTCAAAATTTTCTCTGGCCGGTGGACCCTATTGGGGCCGCCGGCCATACCCAAACATTATTATAATAAAATATAAAAACCCATTTAAAAATCTAATTTAATTGTTAAAATGAAGGTCTTCTCTATAATGGCAACAAATGTCTAATATGTGTCTAATATGTGCGTGTCCGGAAAAAAGGACAGTGGAAATTTGGACAATAAAGCCAAACTTACAGAAAAAAAGGAAAAAAGGACGGTGGAAAAAAGGCCATAATATTTATTTTCGTAATCGATGATAATCTTATGAGATTATTGTGAATTTTTTATTTTTTATTTTTTGATTTTTTTTCATTTGCCGTATTAAATTTTAGTAACCTTTTCTTTGTAAATTTCAACAAATAATTATTTTTTTCCTCTGTTCTTCTTTCTATTTTCTTTTAAGTTTGGCTTTACTGTCCAAATTTCCACCGTCCTTTTTTTCCGGGAGCCGTCTAATTTTGTGGGATGAAGCTGACGAATGAATTTGAAAACAAAAAATTTGAAACAAAATCCAATTTTGAAAACAAAATCAAAAATATATTTTAAACAAAAAAAGATCCTTCTATTCAAGATGGTTGAAAATGACGTCTTATTTTAGAGAGAATCTATGGTGTTCTCTTTCCCAAAAGCAACCCCGTCATGTGCATGTCACAAGGAGGAGGATTCTGTGGCAACAATCACAGGCATTTTTTGGTGTCAGCCAAAGCTAAACCTGGCACCAATCATCTCCATACCCTCCTCCTCTCTGTGTCGCTCTTCATCTCGCCGTCCCAAAAATGGCAATTTGTTGCCTGGGACCAATTCTCCAAATTCTGCAACAGTATGCGCCCAAAAGAATTCACCAATTCACACACCCACCACTTGCAAAATTTCCGTATGCTGGGATGCTGAGAGGGATCCCATGAGACCAAAAAAACGCTGCCGCGGCCAAAAAAGGTACCTCGCTCTTTGGTCTCGGCCCAATAAACGTTGGCCGAGTTTTTTTTTTGTTCCAAAGGATCCCCTTCCCACCTCACAGCCCAGCAGCCATTTATGGCCATGAAAATTGCAACGTAACAAGGCTACTGAATGTCTTTTATCCGTGCATAGAATTGTGAAAATGGGCACACCAATTAGAGATCGGATAATCCGATTAATCAAACGGTTTTTTTCGCTTATCGGTTTTCGCTATTATAATTGAAAACCCCGACCGAAAGGTTTCTGATGGATATTTTTGTTCATTTACCGAAACCGATCGACCGATGCCTTTGTCCGATCTCTAGTCCCAATTTTTCCATTTTTACTTTTTTTTGGTACGGCAAAATGGTCATCAAAGTTGTTTCCCAACCGTTAATTATTTAAAAAACGCCAAATATTACTACAGGGTGCGGCAAAAGTCCTTGCCCGCTATTGCATTTTCTCTAGTTCTTTTTCTTGTGTATATATTGTTTACCAATTTTTTTATATTATAGCTCTATCTATACTATAACATGCCAGGCCAATGCCAATCGATGATTGAGCTGTCTAACAATGGAATATCTGGGTCGCAAATTTCTACCCTCCTCCGCGTTCCAAAACGCACTGTCAATTGGACAATCAAAAAATTCCAGTAAAAAAATTTCAAAAGAAAAAAACAAATTTTATGCGTAGGGAGTATGGCACATTAGAGTACTTCAAAAATGAGCGAAAGATCTAGGTCGTCCAGGACCAAGCAAAACCGGTACAGGTTCAGGAAGTGAGTGGACCGCAAACCTCGGGTTTCCATGTGAAGAGTCGGACGCGAGACCGGGATCAAAAGGAAATGACCTAACTTATGGCCACAAGTGAGCTATATATCGGGCTCTATAGACCCTAAAAAATTCAGCTTAGCTTGTGAATCAAATAAAGAATTTCGGCCTCAATGATGTTGATTGTTACTCCAGCGGGTCGCAGGTACCCCCCATCCTTTTCCCGGACGAAATATTTTTCATAATTGAGGCATATCATTGTCATTAAAATGATGGAATATGGGCAGAATAACCTGTACTTTCTGATCGTATTGCCAGTTAATTCAAAAATTGTCAAACTTTTTATTTGGGTCAGAATTTCTCCCATTAGCAAAAAAACCTTGATTTTCGCGTACCGAGAGGTCAAAATCGACAAAGTTTATTATTTATGGGAAAATCTCCGAAGCATTTTGAAACCTCGTTCTATGGGCTACTTTTTTAGGCCAAAGAGCGAATTCTTCATTTGTAAATTGTCCCTACCCAAAAGGACCTCGAAATTTAAGACCGGACCATTTGGCCGGGTTCATATCATCTGAAGAATGGCCTCCATATTCTCCTGATCTGAACCCGATGGATTATTCCATCTGGGCTATTTTGGAGGCCAGGCCTGTGCTACTCAGAAAAATTTGGAGTCGCTTATGCAGGCTCTTCTCCTGGAATGGGACAAAATTCCGATTCATGAGCTGCGTGCCAGAGTCGAATTTTTTTCGCGTGATTTCTTCTAAATTTCTGTTCCAAGGGTGGCTATTTTTAATCTATTTTTTGTATAGGTACCCTATGTAGTTGTGCATATTTTGACAGTAATTGATTGTGAGTTGATCAATCAATAAAAAAGTTATTAACAATTTACTGTGTGACAGGACTTTTGTGTCACCCTGTAAATAAAATTAAAACCAAATAATAGAAGACCAGAAGTTTTAGCTCATAACAACTCGTAACTTCGTTGTTCGGGTACTCGCTTATTTCTGTTCTTGGTTTATTTGATTTTTATTATTCAAAATTTTGAACTCTGATTATGTTAGATGTCGACCAACCTTTATTGCCCAATAAAGAACTGTTTTCCAAAAATTTTCTTAATTTGGCTTGCGATTGTCACTTTGAAAAAAATCCAACTTTTTGCTACCATTGGTGGTCCAAAATTTGGTCCTGACATTTTTGAAAATTGACGCAAAAAAACATTTACTCGCAAAAGGAGATCAGAATCGGATTCTATGGGTCAGTTTACTCCCATAAAAAAGAAATTTCATCCCTCATTCCGAAATTTTTGGAAATAGCATTTTTGAAATTCGGATGTCATTAAAAATAAACCCATAATAAAATTTATAAAAATTGTTTTTATGGTCCAATATTTGATAGTTTATTTAAATTACGATCAAATGGCGCAACGAAATAAACTTTTAAATCAAATATAAAAGAAGGGGAAAATCTAATCTATTCAAAGAGAAATTTACCTTTTTTTAAAAAATGGGGCGCTAGTTAAAAAGTGGTACTTTTTGAAAACCCAAAATTCAAGAGGGGGACCCTTTTCATTTGAAATCCAAAAATAAAAATCTTTTCTTTTTTGAATAATAATCAATTTTTCTAAGCAAAAGAATATGAAAAACCGAATTTTTTTTTCATTTTTGCCCAAAAAGAGGGAGGGACCCTGTTAGTGGATTTTCAAAAAGTAACGTTTTTTAACTAGCGCCAAAAATGGTATGACCGTGCTGAGTCATTTCAGCCTAAAGTACAAAAATAAAATTAATGTCCCAGAAAAGTTTTTTGTTAGACTTGTTAGACAAAAAGTATAAAAGGAAAAATTGTGCAGAATTTCATGCTGATTCTAATGGTATTTTTCCGAAATTCTAACAAAAATGTCGAAAAAAGCCGAAATTATCAAAAATTCGAGTTTTCCGAAAAAATTTTTGGTTGGAATTTCAAAAAAATTTTATACCAGCAGATAGAGCATAAAATTCTGCACAACTTTTCCTTTTATACTTTTGATCTAACAGGTCTTTTTATGACCTGACCTGGGGCCTGTTTCAATTGTCACTTTGAACTTGAAGATCTTCAAAGTTCAAAGTTAAAGTTCAAGTTAAAAGTTCAAGTTAACGTGTTTCAATTCGAGCTTTGAAAAAGTTCAAAGTTAATGGTAAAAATCTTCAAAGTTCAAAGTTAAAGTTAAAAGTTCAAAGTAAAGGTGTTTCAATTGAAAAATTTTCACTTTGAACTTTTTGCTTTGAACTTTGAATTTATTGAAACGCTTTGAAAACATAAAATACATAAAAATTGACTTTATTAATTGTTAATTTTTGAAAATTTATGACTTTTTATTACAAAATAACTTATATGGGTTAGATAATCATGTTTCTTCCCTAAATTTTATTCACTTATGTACAAAATTNTATTTTACGCACCCGGAAAAAATTTCAACCTTTTTGGTCAATTATTTCACGAGTTATGCGATTTTTCGCCTAAAATCGCTGCTAAAATGGTACTTTCAGTAAAAAATTCATAAAAAATTTATTTATGCGTCAAAAAATCTGAATAAATTCATGCTGATGTAAAACTGTCATGGGTATCAATGTTCAAAATTTGGTTAAGATTGGTTGGCTAGTTTTTGAGTTATGAGGTTACCTTGAAAATGTTTAGGCCCTATTTTCGCCTTGAAAATTTTTGTCCAAAAATCAAGGGAATCTTCAAAGTTCAAAGTAACTTTTAAAAGTTGGAGCGATTCAAAGGAAGAATTGAAACGCGTTTACCATTAACTTTGAAGATCTTACTTTTAACTTTGAACTTTTAACTTTGAACTTTGAAAGTCGAATTGAAACACAATTTTTGAAGATGTTCAAGTTCAAAGTAAAAATCTTCAAAGTTCAAAGTTAAAAGTGACAATTGAAACAGGCCCCTGACCGAGCTTCTGGTCAGGTCAGTGATCATTTAATGACCGGAAAAAGGTCGGTCATGAAAACACTGATAGTGACCGACCTAAATTATAACAATAATAATTGTTAGGTAATCCATCTACTCTAAATAATTATTACAATTTGATTCTCTTTCTTGATGTCTTTTTATATATTTTATCCTGTATTATATTTTAATAATAAGATATAATGGTTAAAACTTACTCATTACTAAAAAACATTAAAGCATTTAAATAAATAACCCAATTAAGGAATTTATTTGAACTAAATTGTGCAATAAAACCATCAAAATGGTACAAGTAGTACATGGTGCGGCAAAAGTCCTAACCACATTAATAATAATTTTTTTTTATTAATTGATCAAATTACAATCAAATATTGTAAAAGTTGCCCAATAAAATAGGGATTAAAAACTTATATTGGCTTTTAAAGTGCCCACCCTTGGGAAAAAAATAGAAATAAAGTTTTAAAGAAAAAAATTCAACTTTTTCAGCTATCGGTCAAGGCGGTCAATAAAAAATAAATTTCAATAAATTTAAAATTTTTTAAAATTTTGGATCATTTCCTTTTCAAATTTTCAAGCAAAAAATATTTTCCGAACTTCTATACCTCCATTTTGAAGGCATTTTAGGGTCATCATATTCCCATGTTTCTAGAAAATCAGATACTTTTGGATAATATTTATATGTGAATTTTTTTTTCAGTTTTTTTAGCTGAACTCTTATTTTTTTAATGTTAAAAAATTCAGACTTTTGTGAGGTACTGGGGAAGAGGGTGGAAATCTGAAATTTTTTCTAAAATGATCTATCATTTATCGAATGAATAGACGTATGTTATGCCCATTGCTTATGGTTTAAAATTTTTTATTTTCAAAACCATTCATCCATTCTTGCGCTCAAGCGATTTTCGAACTTAACTCTATTCGTTCAAAGACTTTTGTCCATGAGTGTATTATGATTATTTTTAATCTTAAAGTAACTATAGAAAATGAACACGTCTCGGGACCCAACCCGGGAATGTTACAGTATCCCGCTGTGACCCAGCCCAGGGCGATGAATCACCACACACCTACCCATTGTAGCCCTTCCCCCATCATCCTCTCCCTCCAACACCTCTCATGGCCATGACAGACTCTTGGGGGAAAGTGGGACAGGGCAAAGCCCTTTAACTGGGGAATTCATGATGACTTGCAGCCCGCTCGAGGACCCCCAACCCCTGTCCAACACCTTCTAAGCCAAACACACTTTATTGAGGGGAATTGGGATACAATGATCTTGGGCTGGGGATTGACCCAAGACCGTATGAAACCGATGAGAATAAAAGATGAACTGAGAACGACGCGAGAGAGAAAACGGGGGAAAAGTGACAAAGGGGAAATGCACGAAATCAGGGGCACGGGGAATTTCAAAAAACCATTTTGGGACAAATGAGACGAAACTTCGGGGGAGTTCATGTCGGGGCGGAATTGGACAAAACGGGGGTGGGGACACGCCCAAAGATGACCCGAGGAAGGTAGGAGCCTGACGCCCCTTTTACCTTTTCAAAATCCATCCTCTTTGCTCCTCTCCCCAGGAGCACAATTCCATTTTTTCCGTCCAGGCTCGACTGACTCCTTCCTCCCTAATCCAGCCGATCCTTTCTTCCTCCCCCCCNCCCCCCCACCCCGCTCATCCTCCGCCCATTTCCATTTCAACATCAATCACCCATCTAAGGCAAAAAGGATGAGCGGAGGAAGAGAGATCGCATCGGCTGGCTGGCGATGGCAACAACAGTCCGGAAGGAAGAGCAAAGATGGAAGGGTACATGGTACAAAAAGGAGGGGGGGAATTAGTCACGAGAAGGGGAAGGAAGCGGTGTTGAGAGAGAGAGAGAGAGAGAGAGAGAGAGAGAGAGAAGAACGGCCAGAACAGGCCAAGAGGAGGGGAGGGAGAGGAAAAGGAGGACCAAAATGGGGCCAAGGACCCCTTCCCCTTACACCTTCCACCCCACCAGAAGAGCGTCCCTGGTCTTCCGGTCTCGGTCTACCGGCGGACAGAAGATGAAGGGAAAGGCGGCCGCGAACACAAAAAAAAGGGCCACACAACAAAAACTAATAACCAGGGGGGTTAAACAGAACAAAAGCAGCAAAAAAAATGACAAGCATGGAAATGAAAAATGGGAAAAATAAGAGGAAAAATAATGAGTGGAAATAATGATGAGTGAAAATTAGAAGTGAAAATAATGAGTGGAAATGAGCGTGCAGATTGTCCAGATCTATCACCCTGTAGGTCCCCTTCCATGGATTGTGGAATTTCTGAGAAGTGCCAGGCTTCCCAGAGTAATTCCTGAGGACCCGATCCCCAATCTGAATGTCAGGAACTCTGGCCTTTTTGTCATATTGGACTTTAGACCGGTCCTGGGCTTCCTTGATGGATTCGGCGGCCGATTGCCATGCCTTCCTCAGTGCGAGTACCAGTCGTACTTTGAATTCAGCTGACTCGTTATGCGGGAGTGGAATTCGAACTGAAGGGTCCAGAGCCTGGTCGATGCTAAAGATAGGGTCTCTTCCAAATACGAGGAAAAACGGGGTTTCCCCCGTTGATTCATGGATGCTGGTATTGTAGCAAAAAGAAGCCGCATCCAAGAACTCATCAAAGTTTGGCTATTTGGGGTTTATATATTTGGCAAGGATGTTGTGGAACGTACGAAACGTACGCTCCGTGGCCCCATTGCCCTGGCTCCAGTACGGAGTAGAGAAACTTTTGTTGATGTAGAGGAGGGAGCAGAAGGATTTGAAAAAGTCAGAGGTAAAGGTTGTGGCATTGTCGCTAACAAACTCAGTACATCCCCCAAACTTCAGATAGACATTTCTCAGTAGGGTCCTGGCCACGGTCAGGGATCTGGTGTCAGGAACAGCAACCGAAACGACGAACTTGGTGAACCAACAGACAAAGTTCAGAATGTATTTGTTCCCCAGTTCGGTGACTGGGAGGGGACCCGCCAGGTCCAGCCCCACTCTTGCAAACAGAGTGTTCGCCGGAACCAAATGCATCTCTGCCCGATACATCGGGATCGGGTTATGCCTTAGTTGGCACACCATGCATTGCTTGGTCCAGTGGTACAGATCAGAATAGAGCTTAGGCCAATAATATTTCCGCGAACATTTTTGCAGAGTCTTTTTCAGACTCATATGACCTCCTCCCATAAGGGAGTTGTGAAATGAGTCAAAAACAAGGGAGCGGAGGGAGATTGGGATGTAGACTCTAGGGTATTGATTGGGTGGGTGAAAGTAAAGGACATTGGAGGACAGAACAAGATATTGTGCATCCACAACAAAGTTCTGCTTATCAGATTCAGAAAGGTCCGGAAGAGTGCCATTTTCCAGCAATTTGATAAAGGAGAGAGCATCAGGATCGTTGCGTTGTTCTTGGACCAAGTCCACCTGATGGGGAGTACCATCCCTGGTCCTGATGGTCAGAGAATTCACTACCGGATCAAAGGTGTGAACAACCCTATCAAATTGGGAGATTGAAAGGCATACTGGGAATTCCACGATGTCTTCTAGCTCTCCGCTCTCTATTGATACGGGTCCTGATTCAGCTGATCGTGAGAGAGCGTCAGCCAATGCGTTCTTCTTTCCGGCCACATGGACGATTTTAATGTTAAAATTTTGGAGTTCAACAAGCCACCTGGCAAGATGACTGTGCTGCTTAGCTTTGTTTTGGAGGTAGGCAAGAGGACGGTGATCTGTGTGTAACTCAATTTCAGAGAGGTACACATATGGACGGAAGATTCTGAGAGCAAAGATGATTGCGCCCAGCTCAATCTGGACAGGGGGCCACCTTCTCTCGGTGTTGGCAAGGGTTCTTGACGCGTAGGCAATTGCATGAAAAAGTTCGCCCTTTTTCTGCATCAATGCCGCCCCCTGGCCAACGGCAGAGGCATCGGTGAAAATGTGAAAGGGACGAGAATAATCTGGGAAGGTCAGGACAGGTTTTTGGGACATCAGCCCTTTGACATTTGCGAACGCTTCTTGCTGTTCCTTGCCCCACGTAAATTTTTTGTCCTTTTTGGAGAGGCGGGTCAATGGCTCTACAATTCCAGAAAAATTTGGGATATTGCGCCTGTAAAAGCTGGCCATTCCGACAATTCGCTTGACCTGCTTAATGTTTTTGGGTTCGGGGAAATCTTGAATGATCTCGACACGAGAGAGAGAGGGGGAATATCCATCAGCAGAGATTGTGTGACCTAGAAAGTTCATAGATTTGGCAGCGAAGATGCATTTCTTGGGGGAGAGTTTGAGGTTGAACCGGCGAAATCTTTCAAAAACGGAGCGCAAGGCATCAAGATGCTCTTGGAAACGAGGGGACTTTGTATGGACAAGGATGTCGTCTACATATGCCACTACAAACTCTTCCAGGCCCGAAAGGACATGGGTCATGGTCCTGGCAAAAGCTGACGTGGCGTTTCTGAGGCCGAATGGAAGATGCGTCATTTGGAACACCCCTTCCTCCGTTATCAGGCCACATTTTCGGGAAGCTTCATCTGTCAGGGGAATTTGAAAATACCCAGAGGAGAGGTCCAAGGATGTGTAGTAGTGGCATTGGCCGATCTTCTCCATGATGGTTTCTAGCCTTGGGAGGGGGTAATGGTCAGGGACGGTGATTTCATTGAGTTTCCTGAAGTCAATGCACGGACGGAGTCCCCCATCCTTCTTTTGGACCAACACAATGTTGGAGACCCACGGGGTATCACTTTGGACCATTACACCCGAGCTGAGTAGCTGGTCAATATGCTTTTTCAGCTCATCGCGATATTTAAAGGGGGTTCGATGGGGTTTGCAAGTTATTGGTTCTTGGATCGTTGTTACAATATTGTGGGCCCCAACCGAGCATGAACCCAGATCATATTGTAATTTGCTAAAGATGTCTGCGAATTCCTCGCAGAGCTTCTTTAGTGAGCTCAACTCCTCACCCTGGACATTGGATTTGGAGAAGTCAATTTTGTATTCAGGGTCAATGATAGGTGATTTGAACTGGGAGGGAGTATTGGTGAGACTAGTTAAGAGAGGCGGCTCTTCGGCAAAAATCGGAAGGTCTGGGTCTTCTCTAACCTCATTGCCATAAGCGATCGCCATGCCTGCAAAGATTGTCTTCGGCTCTTGAGAAGGATTACTGACTGGAAGAATTGACAGGCCTTTGTTGGGCTTGATGAGTGTGGGGGAAAGACCAAAATCGCGATCGGCTAATCTTTGATCAAGGTTGTCAACGAGAAAGAACTCGGCTTTGGGATTCGGTTCCATGTTCACTGGAACGAGACATTGGGTGCCGGGCGGGAGGACTACTGATTCAAAGGCTCTGATGGACATCCCTGATTGGAATCTGTCGGTTTTCCCCATGGATAGGGAAGAGTTTCCTAGCAGCATAATGGACTCAATGTGGTTGAACGTAACCGGGGGGAAGTTTTGCGAATGTGTCGCATCCTATGATAATATCATAGTCTTTGCGTTCAAAGCGGTCTTGTTCGACAAATTTGATATCAATGTCAGCGAGATTTTCGCCAATGGCCATGAGAGCATGACCTTCGGCGACAATGGGAATAAAATGACCAGAAGCACTGATTGCTCTGAGAGATCTGGACTGAATTGAACAGCCGATTTTCTCAGCCAAGGAAAGTGGGGCTGCACTAAGGGTTGCTCCTGTATCTGCTAGGGCTCTGAGATTGACTCCATTCAGTTGAACCGGGATGATGGATTCGTATCTGGGGAATGAGTCCGAGGATTGTGCGAAAATGTGGGGTGGACCATCGTCCAAATGAACCAATGGCAAAGTTTGGGGACCAATTTGGAGGTAGGACTCAGAGAAGTTGACCGTGATGGGAGGAAGTCTTCTAAGTAGGTCACATCCAAGAATCATTTTGAACTTATTCCCAGCAATCCACAGATTTGAGGGTAGGACGAGAGTCTCTACCAACCAGGGACGACCACAAACATCCACGGAAATGACCATTTTACCGATGACCGGAACATGTTCCATTGCTGGGGTTATTAAGTTTTGAATCTCTGGTACCGGGAAAATGGGAGTCATCAGGATGGATGCAAAGTCAAAAGGGGCCACAGTGATGGTTGAGCCTGTATCGATCAGGCAAGGTGTCGGATGTGAATCTACGGGAAGGAATACGGTGGGGAGATGTGTGATTGTTGGGGAGAAGTACATCACACCTAATAACTCAGAAGAGTGGCGCGCGCTGCGATGTTGGTTGAGGGTGCGGGATCGGGGGAGCGAGGTGTGCTGGCGGCCTAAGCATTTTAAGGCTATCAGCGAGCATAGAGTAAGGCAAACGAGGACGGGGAATAGAGAAGAGAGATGGTAATTAGTAGGAGAATAGTTGGCCTCCATTTTGATGGGAGCACCATTAGTGGGATTAATAAAGATAAAGATGAGTGCAACGATCAGTAATGCAGTAGATGCAGAGTGGAGAGAAGTCTGAGAGCTAGGGGCCTTTGCGACAGGGTTAACTTGTATGACCGTCCTAGGCTTAGGGATAGGAACTTGTTTTTGGACAGATTTTAGTTTCCAACACTCGTGCGTCCAATGGCCGACCTTTTTACAGTGCGCACACCATTTCTCGATTCTTCCAAGACCGGAGGTAGAGGCTGAGTTTTCTAGCTGGAGACTGAAATGAGGAAGTGCTAATGGGTCGACACTGCCACAGGAACTGCAAAAATGTTGGGGTTGGAGGATCGGTGGTGGCATATTTGTGGCATCGCGCAAGTCAACGATACGGCCAATGGGAATGAGAGAGGGCTGAAGATCAACTGGGTGTGAACTGGGTCGTGAGTTCGTCCCCGACCAGAAGCAGCTTGATGTACCCCTGGCTATGTTCGGGCAAACACCATCGGGGTGGGATAACCCACACGCCAGGCATGGCACCTGTACTGGAGTGTGCAGGGAGATCTTGATATGGGGGCGGTTGACGGCAGGTGCTTGGTGACGACAGGGAGGGAACTTGGTATGAGGGCGGGCGAGTGCTTGGTGACGGGTGTGTGGGAAGACCAATGGAGGAAGCTGAGGTACCGGACATCTGGTAGCTAGGAGGTGGATTAGCTGGATTGGTTGTCTGTTTGGAGCAAAATTCAAGAATTCTTGTTGGAGTAGCAATTGCTCCTCTCTGTAGATCATATACAAGAGGGGGAAGTTTTGACAGAGTGTCACGCCCTATGAGAAGGTCACAGGTTTCCCAGACATCCAGGTAGTCAGGGACAAAGTAAAGTTTCATGCATACTGAAAAGTCCGCAATTTGTAGAACGACGGTAGTGGTGCCCGTGGTTGGTATGGGGATGTTGGGTGCTCCTCTCAAAATTGTATCTGGTTCAAGATACGCAATCGCCCTGCGAAATTTGCGTTTGGAACCGGTAGGAGCGATGGAGACAGAGGCCCCCATATCGATGAATGCCAACATAGGAATATCATCAACCATCACTTGGATGACGGGGGGTATAGGGCTCTCATTCGGGGAGCTGATCAGAACATTGATTGTCTGAGAGGATGCCTCGGATGATTTCTTGGCCGAGGAAATTAGGGGAAAGCAGCTGACTGAGGGTGGTCACTTTCTAGGTTGTCCTTCCACGGGATTCCCGAGGCCCACCATCATTTGCTGGCTTCTGTCCGATTGTGGAGGTGGAGATGGGACCAGAGATTGGGGTGTTAGGGGGAGTCCGGTTTTAGGGAGGAAGTTGAGAAAAGACTGTGCCAAAGGCACATTTGCGAAGTATTTTTCTAAGACTAGGGATGCGACTCTGAGGAAAATGTCAAGGGCTGAGAGAGAGCAGACTATGAGCACGAACCAGTCCCGAAGATTGGACCAATCCCCGGTCACTTCTTTAATGATTTCGGCTCTGACTTCATTCCAGTCAGGGGTTAGGGTTCCCTTTACTTCTGAATCATCCATTTGTATCAGATAGGTAAGCCTACTCGTAGAGAGAAGATTGGTGGCGAAAGAATGAGCAATAATATCCGTTAAATTGGTAAGGGCAAGGTGGTGAAAAAGGTGGGAGACTATTTCTGGGGCATCAATGTATTTGATGGACCCCTTCGGGAGGGTATGGGTTTTGGGTATGGGCTACCATGCCCGAAATTTGATCAATTTCGCGAAGTGAGTCATTGTAGAAAACAGGGATTTTCCGAAATTCGGAGCAGGGAGCCCTTTTTGCCTGCGGTGTGATGATCATGGTGGTGGGATCAAGGAAAGCTGACTTTTCTCCCTCGAAAGTATTGAATTGGATTGGGAGCAGATCAAAGCAATAGTCCAGCTTCGTAGGCTTAAAGTGGAACTGGGAGGGTTCTAAGGGGCTGCAGGGCCAAATTTTCAGAGCTGTGCTGGTAATTCTTCTGGCCTTGAGATAGGGATTCGAGAAAGCAACCCTAGCGAGAGTGGTTGGATCGGAGAGGAGGGCACTTGTGGCCCATCTGCGGTTTTCCTCCGCAAACTCGCAGAGTTGCGTTAGGGAATGGGTGAATTGCATGATCAAGGAGTTTTTGATTTCATGGTCGAGGTAAGTAAGCTGCGCAGCCAGTTGCGAAGTGGTGACCAAACTGTCATCACTTCGCTTGCTGCGGTGATGATTTTCAGAGAGAAATTCAACTGCGAAATTTTGTTGCGAAATGGTGAGTGTCCGATTACAGTCTTGAGCGAGTTCAGGTGGGGAAGAGAAGGAGAGTGCTATGTCACTTTTTCTGCCAATCCAGACATTGGCGAGTTTTTGGCCAGCAAACTTGCCAGTGGAAATGAATTTGCATAGTTTTTGCCGGGAGGGGGCCCAGATCAAAGTCGTATTGTCAGAAAGTACGCAGTGGCCCTGAGTGTATTCACAATTGGTGAGCCCGTTGAGAGAGGAGTGGACGAATTTTTCCCCATGGAATACTGTGATTTCTGTCTTAAAAGCAAAACAGTTTGTCACCTGGTGGAGGTTCCATCTCCAGCCCAGTATGGGGTACCTCGTTTCGCATCCGAGTGCGACAGTCCCGGATGTAGTGTCCCGGTTTTTTGCAATAATTACAAGTTATTTCGGACAAATTTGGCGTGCGACGATTCATGAATTGCCCAGGATTTCGAGGGAAAGGGGAGGGATACTGACTGGGTTGACCCTGATTCTGGTTTTGCCTTGGATATTGGGGATTCTGAGGCACGGTAGGATTTCTGGTTTGTGGGGTTGATTGCCAGGTAGTATAATTGCCCTGAGGAAAGTTTGGAGGATTTTGAGCGGACCCCGAGGAAATTGAGGAGACCCAATCATGATCTGGTTTGGAACGGGCTCTATTCTGAAGAATGTTTTCGACCTCCAGCGCTTTAATCCTGGTTTCCTCGAAAGATTGCGAGGCATTGCTTCCCATTTTTACATGAGAAGCAATGTCTTCTCGCAATTTTTCAAGGAAGGCTGCTTTTAGCATATCCTTTCGAAATTTCGTGTCCAGTTCTTGGTATGCTGCGTTTACGAGGAGCTTGAGTCGTTCGACAAATGTATCGACCGACTCGCCCTCCTTTTGACGGCAAGCAGCCAGTGACTGTTTGGCCAATTGGGATCGGAAAGGGGTGTCTAGGCTGGCCTTAAGCGCGGCGAGTGCATCCCTCAGGGTTCCCTTTTGAGTGACGGGTAGTTCATCAAAGATGTCCCTTGGGGTCCCCTCCAGCATCATTTTTAATCTCCCAATTTTCTCAGGTTCTTCGAGCCTTCTGCCCGTAGCCTCTAGATAGTCCATGAATTTCCGGGACCAGGCCTCGAAAGTTTGAGTGGATTCGCCAGTGAAGGAAGTGAGATGAGAGGACTGACTCTCAAAGGTCAGCCCATTGATTTGGTTCAAGGAATCATCGATCCAATGATCCTCGCCTGGGTGCACCTCGGGATTGTTTTCGTGAATTCGGTCCCCATTATCCCCATTAGTCATGACCGGTTGGTCCCCTCTTTGATTGATCCGAAATTGATTGATCGAGTGGAGAGGGGATTCAGAGTGATTGTTGGCCCGAAAGTCGATGGTGGGATTGATAGCTAGAGAATCCTGATGCAGATTGGAGAGTGAAGGTCGGGAGTGGGAAAAAGGCACCCTCTCAAAAGAAGACCCAGAGGACGACCCAGCATTCGGATCAGCAAGAGAACGAGTGGGTGGAAATTTCGGATCAGGCTTAAGGAGGGTGTCAATCCTAACTGCCATGGTTTCCATCCCTAGATTGAATTCCTCGCCGAGGCGGTTAATCGCTTCGTTGGTATGGTTCACACGACGATTCAGGCAGCGCAGATTCCTATTAAGAGCATCCTCTAGAGACGCTGTGTCTCTCATAACCAAATTCAAATCTGCCAATTTTGCCTGGCTCGAGGGGTTTCGTCCGTCGAACAGTCGACGATCCACCACGACGATGTCTTCGTAGGGGGCCGTTGTGGGATTTTCAAATTCCATGCTCACTCAAAATTGATGTCAGATAATTGGTGGAACGAGACTTACTACGGGGGAAAAATTTTTGTTTTTTTTTTGTTGTTTTTTTGTGTGTTTTTTTTCTTTTTTTTTAGAGTTTGGGTCAGTTACTTAACTGAGGATATAGGATTAATAAGTGAGGGTAGAGGCGAGATGCGGAACGAAATAAAGGCTTTGGATGAATTGTACCGAGAGCCTCTGTTTCAAAGACCNCTGCCCGTAGCCTCTAGATAGTCCATGAATTTCCGGGACCAGGCCTCGAAAGTTTGAGTGGATTCGCCAGTGAAGGAAGTGAGATGAGAGGACTGACTCTCAAAGGTCAGCCCATTGATTTGGTTCAAGGAATCATCGATCCAATGATCCTCGCCTGGGTGCACCTCGGGATTGTTTTCGTGAATTCGGTCCCCATTATCCCCATTAGTCATGACCGGTTGGTCCCCTCTTTGATTGATCCGAAATTGATTGATCGAGTGGAGAGGGGATTCAGAGTGATTGTTGGCCCGAAAGTCGATGGTGGGATTGATAGCTAGAGAATCCTGATGCAGATTGGAGAGTGAAGGTCGGGAGTGGGAAAAAGGCACCCTCTCAAAAGAAGACCCAGAGGACGACCCAGCATTCGGATCAGCAAGAGAACGAGTGGGTGGAAATTTCGGATCAGGCTTAAGGAGGGTGTCAATCCTAACTGCCATGGTTTCCATCCCTAGATTGAATTCCTCGCCGAGGCGGTTAATCGCTTCGTTGGTATGGTTCACACGACGATTCAGGCAGCGCAGATTCCTATTAAGAGCATCCTCTAGAGACGCTGTGTCTCTCATAACCAAATTCAAATCTGCCAATTTTGCCTGGCTCGAGGGGTTTCGTCCGTCGAACAGTCGACGATCCACCACGACGATGTCTTCGTAGGGGGCCGTTGTGGGATTTTCAAATTCCATGCTCACTCAAAATTGATGTCAGATAATTGGTGGAACGAGACTTACTACGGGGGAAAAATTTTTGTTTTTTTTTTGTTGTTTTTTTGTGTGTTTTTTTTCTTTTTTTTTAGAGTTTGGGTCAGTTACTTAACTGAGGATATAGGATTAATAAGTGAGGGTAGAGGCGAGATGCGGAACGAAATAAAGGCTTTGGATGAATTGTACCGAGAGCCTCTGTTTCAAAGACCCTTGGCCTAGAAAGGTGAAAATTAGGAGTGTGTTGTGAGGGTATAAAAATTTAAGAATTGGGTGGGTACGCTAGGGTTAAGTTTTCCTTACAGGCTTGATAAGAGGTACAAGATTTGCCGGGCTATGGGCAAAGCAGGAATCAAGGGATTGGGCTCTTAAACTTGTCGGACCAAGGCCTCTACAGAAAGACCGAGGGACTTTAGTTTGTATTGGGTGATGGGTGATCCAGATGGAAGCGTATTATGAGTTGTATAGACAATTAGAATGCGAGTGAGTTTGATCTAAAAATAGAAAAGGCAGTTAGACATTTTCATGTATTTGGACACTGATAAGAATGCTTAGCATCTTGATACTGGACAGTTGGAAATGAGAATGATTTGAGATCCACTGGGGAGATGCTTAATGGAGGGCGATCCTCCCACCGCTGTAACGGATGCTTTACAGCGATGGTTTTATCGTGGGAAAGGGAGAGGAAGAATCTTTGACCCTTGGGTTCCATCAGAGATCCATCCATTAGGATGCTTAATGGACATGATGGGAAGTATGATAAGGATCGTGGAACGGAAGTGATCGGAGACCCCAAGGGAATGGTGGAGTAAAGGATCGGTTACGGTAGAGAACAATTTGCGGATTAGAATTAGAATTGGGAACCGATTAACCAGTTTTGAGCCGTCTTGAAAATGCCACCGATTCTTCATTGGGGACAGTTGANGCCTAGAAAGGTGAAAATTAGGAGTGTGTTGTGAGGGTATAAAAATTTAAGAATTGGGTGGGTACGCTAGGGTTAAGTTTTCCTTACAGGCTTGATAAGAGGTACAAGATTTGCCGGGCTATGGGCAAAGCAGGAATCAAGGGATTGGGCTCTTAAACTTGTCGGACCAAGGCCTCTACAGAAAGACCGAGGGACTTTAGTTTGTATTGGGTGATGGGTGATCCAGATGGAAGCGTATTATGAGTTGTATAGACAATTAGAATGCGAGTGAGTTTGATCTAAAAATAGAAAAGGCAGTTAGACATTTTCATGTATTTGGACACTGATAAGAATGCTTAGCATCTTGATACTGGACAGTTGGAAATGAGAATGATTTGAGATCCATTGGGGAGATGCTTAATGGAGGGCGATCCTCCCACCGCTGTAACGGATGCTTTACAGCGATGGTTTTATCGTGGGAAAGGGAGAGGAAGAATCTTTGACCCTTGGGTTCCATCAGAGATCCATCCATTAGGATGCTTAATGGACATGATGGGAAGTATGATAAGGATCGTGGAACGGAAGTGATCGGAGACCCCAAGGGAATGGTGGAGTAAAGGATCGGTTACGGTAGAGAACAATTTGCGGATTAGAATTAGAATTGGGAACCGATTAACCAGTTTTGAGCCGTCTTGAAAATGCCACCGATTCTTCATTGGGGACAGTTGAATGAGAAGTGAGTGAACAGAGAAAAATGAGTCAGATAACAATAATTTTTATCGCATAATATAATTTTGTGCTTTGGCTTAGAAGGCCAAAATGAATTAAGGCTTTTACCCAGTTTATTGCGCTGATTTTAGGTGACTGGGTAACATAAGTTGTGAGTGGAATAGGCATAGGTGTGTGCAAGAAGTGCTGTTAGCTTAGATTTTAGCGAAAATTCAGATCAGAATGTAAATTGAGAGGCAACCTTGTGCATATTATCAATTAATTACGAAAGTTAAACGAACGAAAATTAACCACAATTGTCTCAGAAAATTTTAGAATTAGATGCTTTGCTTCTCTTTTTTTTAAAGGTACCAGACTTCGAATCAGGATCTGAGAAGAATGAATTTGATTCAGGCATAACCATACATTAAGTCGAAAACAATTTTCGTTTAGCTTAGATCTGGAATTCTGCAAAAAGGAACTAAACCAAATTTTGAGCCATTGAACCAAATTTAATAACGAGAAAACCACATCTGTGCCAATTATTTATCTTCCTGAAATTCTGAGTATTTTAGAGCCAAGAACATAAAAATTTCTGAAGAAGAACGAAAACTGAGTTCATAGATCCGATTCGTATTCAAATTCTTAATACTTCTAGTCCGATAATTTCTGAAAACTGAAATTCGAATTAATGTATTGATTTATTCTCCCAAAATGCTGAAATTTTGAAGCCGAGAAATTCTGAAATTGACCCTTTTAAAAAAAATTGTCTTGAAACCATATTTCTGTGTCTCGAATTCGAGGTCGATTATTCTGGAAATTCTAATTTGAAATGTCACTGACCGATTTGTCTGAATGGGGTTTTTTTTTATGTTACCGAAAATCAGAATTTTGCCGAACTTAGTATGTCTGATCAAATCCCTCAAGGAGAATTTTGAAATCTAAATATCTGAAAGGAAACCAAAAACGAAGCATCTGAACGTATAATCCGAAATTTGTATTTCTCAGCGAACTGAATTTTCATTAAAACCAAGATTCTGAAAATTCTGAATTTCTGTATCTTATGACCCGAACTTTGGATCTTTTTGCCAAGTCTGTAATCTCTGAAAACTGCTGACATTGAATTTTCGGAAAGTTGTGCTGAAATTACTTAATATTGTACTGAAAATGATAATAACTTCTCGAAATTCTGCACTGAAATTATACTCAGAGTAATTTGTTTTGGGTACCAAAATTTATCGATTTCTGACTCAAATCCTGATTCAAATTGGAACATAGGGAAACTCGATTATTTTTTTTGTGCGAAGCCAAGCAGTGCCGTGCCATGAAATTCCCTCCTTCCCTCCAATGTCCTCCCCACCACACCTTTTCTGCTCAAGCAGGAAGGGCACAGTTAGCTGGGTAGGCAGGAAGCACGGAGTTGAGAGTCGGCACGGATGACACACTGCACACACGCTGGAGATGCCACGGAGAGGAAGTGGAGAGGAGAGTGGACAGAGATGGCGGAAGCAGTCGGAACAGTAGCCGGCACGGACGCAGAAAATGGAACTGATGAGCTGGACCCGACGTGGACGTGACACGTGGATCGGGGCACAGAAGATGACGCTGGCGGGGTGGAGAAGGGCTCAAAGGGGCTGAAAAGGGGGAACAGAGTTAAGCCAATTAATGTTGGACTAAAAAGTTAACACGTGAGTCACGTGGGTTGGGGCACAGGAGATGTCGCTGGAGAGGTGGACCCGGTGGAGGGTGGATTGGAGCACGGAGGATGAAACTGAAGGTTGACCCGGTGGAGGTGAGTCGCAGATGAACAGATGGATGAGAGGACTGGATGTAGAAGTCGAGTTGTGGTGCGAGAGTTTTAGTTTTTCTAAAAATTTTATTATACATTTTTTTGGGAGAAAAAAAGGAGGAAATGGGGAAAAACGCAAAATGAGGGTCCTCAGAACCAGGGATGTGAAGGGAGGAGAGCCTGAAAACTTAACAAAATTCACAGGCACTAATTTGGTAAGAGAGTGCCATTGCATACTTGGACTGCCGCAGTTCAAATGGGGTCATGTGGAACTTCGAGTCATGGACCTACTGTCTTACATCATTTTGGGGAGGGCAGCTCACTCGACCCAAATAAATGAGCCAATGATGGAAGAATATGAGTAGAACTGTAAATGTCGGGATCCGGATTTTCGGCACCGAATATCAATGTCACATACAATCCTAGACAATGAAGCCCGAAATGACTTAAAAATGTCTTTTCGTCCCTATAGGTGGCGCTAGTAAAACTGCTCTTTGGTAACATTGGGGGTTTGTGAGAGAAGAAGAGACAAAATATTGGTACAATTTTCAATTTCCTGTCAAAATGTACTCAGACATATCTGAAAGTAGCCTAAAAATAAAGAGCATTTTCATATATCAGACGACCCAAAATCCGATTGCAAGTTAAAAGGTATGGAAGACCATTTTAGGAGGTTCAAGCGGTGCTAAGTTTTTTTTTTCTTTAATTTTCAGGCCGTTCTTAATCTAAAAAAAAATGTATGTGATTCGTCGGAAATTTCGGATTCTGGAAATTTGGGAGGAAAATGTGAATTTGATCCGCGGTAGGGTTGCAATTTCCATGTGGGAGGTTACTGTAAGTGATTGGGGAGGACAGATATCGTCTGTGTACCACAGTTATGATTTTATGAACCTACAGCGGATTACAAACACATCTGAAAACGAAAACAGAATTTATTGAACAAGAGAGTGTTCGTAAAAAAAATGCGCATGAGAACGAAAAGAGCGCAGTGAAAAGGAGAGAGAAGAAAAAAAATACAAGTTTGATACTATCATTGCTGGCTAACAGTATAAACATCCAACAGGTCTTTCAGTCCTATGAGAGTACAGCACTCTTCCAAAAAAAAATTGAGTTGAGGCATGAAAAATTGACGGGCGAGGGAGGGAGAGGGGAAAAATCATCATTTTACGAAAAACTGGGAGCCTCATTTTCACAATCAGGCCAAGACTACAAAATTATGTGCCTTTTGATATTAAAATAATTCACAATTTAGAACCGAAATTTTCGCATTTTCTCTCATTTTTCCACTCGAATTTACTTGGAATTTTCGNGACCATTTTAGGAGGTTCAAGCGGTGCTAAGTTTTTTTTTTCTTTAATTTTCAGGCCGTTCTTAATCTAAAAAAAAATGTATGTGATTCGTCGGAAATTTCGGATTCTGGAAATTTGGGAGGAAAATGTGAATTTGATCCGCGGTAGGGTTGCAATTTCCATGTGGGAGGTTACTGTAAGTGATTGGGGAGGACAGATATCGTCTGTGTACCACAGTTATGATTTTATGAACCTACAGCGGATTACAAACACATCTGAAAACGAAAACAGAATTTATTGAACAAGAGAGTGTTCGTAAAAAAATGCGCATGAGAACGAAAAGAGCGCAGTGAAAAGGAGAGAGAAGAAAAAAAATACAAGTTTGATACTATCATTGCTGGCTAACAGTATAAACATCCAACAGGTCTTTCAGTCCTATGAGAGTACAGCACTCTTCCAAAAAAAAATTGAGTTGAGGCATGAAAAATTGACGGGCGAGGGAGGGAGAGGGGAAAAATCATCATTTTACGAAAAACTGGGAGCCTCATTTTCACAATCAGGCCAAGACTACAAAATTATGTGCCTTTTGATATTAAAATAATTCACAATTTAGAACCGAAATTTTCGCATTTTCTCTCATTTTTCCACTCGAATTTACTTGGAATTTTCGAGGATTATTTGAGTGAAGTTGACATGATTTTATTAGGCATGGGAGAGGTGAGTGGGTGAAGAGGGGAAACGGAAGGAGAGGAAGGGGTATTTTGAGTAGGGGTGGTGCCGGTGCTACCAGAAAATGAACACGTCCCCAACCCGGGAATGTTACAGTATCCCGCTGTGACCCAGCCCAGGGCGATGAATCACCACACACCTGCCCATTGTAGCCCTTCCCCCATCATTCCTCTCCCTCCAACACCTCTCATGGCCATGACAGACTCTTGGGGGGTGGGACAGGGCAAAGCCCTTTAACTGGGGAATTCATGATGACTTGCAGCCCGCTCGAGGACCCCCAACCCCTGTCCAACACCTTCTAAGCCAAACACACTTTATTGAGGGGAATTGGGATACAATGATCTTGGGCTGGGGATTGACCCAAGACCGTATGAAACCGATGAGAATAAAAGATGAACTGAGAACGACGCGAGAGAGAAAACGGGGGAAAAGTGACAAAGGGGAAATGCACGAAATCAGGGGCACGGGGAATTTCAAAAAACCATTTTGGGACAAATGAGACGAAACTTCGGGGGAGTTCATGTCGGGGCGGAATTGGACAAAACGGGGGTGGGGACACGCCCAAAGATGACCCGAGGAAGGTAGGAGCCTGACGCCCCTTTTACCTTTTCAAAATCCATCCTCTTTGCTCCTCTCCCCAGGAGCACAATTCCATTTTTTCCGTCCAGGCTCGACTGACTCCTTCCTCCCTAATCCAGCCGATCCTTTCTTCCTCCCCCCCCACCCCGCTCATCCTCCGCCCATTTCCATTTCAACATCAATCACCCATCTAAGGCAAAAAGGATGAGCGGAGGAAGAGAGATCGCATCGGCTGGCTGGCGATGGCAACAACAGTCCGGAAGGAAGAGCAAAGATGGAAGGGTACATGGTACAAAAAGGAGGGGGGAATTAGTCACGAGAAGGGGAAGGAAGCGGTGTTGAGAGAGAGAGAGAGAGAGAGAGAGAGAGAGAGAGAGAAGAACGGCCAGAACAGGCCAAGAGGAGGGGAGGGAGAGGAAAAGGAGGACCAAAATGGGGCCAAGGACCCCTTCCCCTTACACTAAAGTATTCCAAATAAATAATACTATTCCCTTTCTCTTACTCTATTTTATAAAAGATTACTGTAAATAAACAGGGAATTCTCTCGAAAAATTTTTATAAAAAGAAATTAAACACTTAGGGGTGTATGTCAAAGCCGAAAACCAACCGTCTGGACGGTTTTCGATTTACCGGTTTTTGGGATCCTTCGGATTTCGGTTTTCGGTTTTTGAAAAATCCGGTTTTTAAACGTTCTTGTCCAATCCTAATAATAAGTATGGTATATCATTGCGATTCGCTGACTTCCTTTTCACTATTTTTTGTTAGCTAAATTTTAGAGCCTTTTGTACGGGTCACATCCTACGATTTTTTAAATTTAATTCGCTGTATATTTTGCCTCCTTTTTTGGAAATTCTCGATGGGTTGAATTGTTACCTCATATTTTTTGATAATTACTTCCGTTAGGTTATTTATTATAAGATCAAATTTTATGACTAAAAAAAGAAGTGGACGACGATCAGAGATTAATATTTGCTCACTTCATCGACATTCCATTTTAGAAGTGTATTTATGACCAGAACCTATTAAGGGACTATATTTTCGAATACCTCTATAATAATTAAAAATTAATTTGATACTGGAAAAATGGCATTTGACCAAAAAAATTCTTAACCAAATTTCACCATTGATCGTTGAATGAGCTTTTTATCTATTTGTTCATTGATGTAAACTTTGTCACTAAAAAAGAGCCAAATTGTTTATTTTAAACTTAAATTTGTTCCCTCAATGGTGCACCATTTTTTAGCAATAAATATTATCACAAAGATAATCCATTAAAAATCCTCAAACATTATGGGTTGCAAAAAACATAATAACTATGAGTTCTTGCATAAGATCTATATGAAGATTTAGAACCAAATACGCACAATATATTTTTATGCATTGGTTAAAAAGACGATTTAATTTTTAAAAAATGTATAAAAATGAATTAGAAAAAAGTGAACATTTCTTTGAATTATTCTGCCCAATAGGATGCAAAAAAAGGTTTTAAATTTTTTTCCAAACGTCCNCCCATAAAATCAGTCCCAGAAATAATTGTTGGATATGTCAAAAAGTATCACATGTATAATTTGTCATACTATAATTACTTTTTGATTTCCTATAATCGCTTGTGTTCTTCTATCAAATGTATATTTTCTCTTGCATTTCTCTCCTATTCGCCAACTATATAAGTAATCCATTTTCCGTCATTTGTCACTTCCATTCCCACTTCAATTCCCAATTCTATTCTATTCCAATTGTCATTGCTATATTTCCTTGTCTTCAATAAATTCTTCATCGAAGACACAACAAATTGGCGCAGTCAGTAGGATCTTCTTCTGCATTCCTATTCCACTTCCATTCTCACTTCCAGTCCCAATTCCAATTCTATTGCTATTATTCATTTGTGCCGTCGATAAACTTTCATTCATCGCAAGGACACAACAATTGTTTGTGGTCTGTTTGCAGTGTGGAGCGTCGCTTCACACTGCAAACAGACCACAAACCACTTCTGGCTGTTTTCGGATCGAAGAAGGCATTCCTGTCTAGGCTGCCAGCCGACTTCAACGCTGGGCGCTGATTCTTCTGAATTATGATTTCGACATTCAATACGTCAACACAAATTCATTCGGGAAAGCTGATGTACTTTCACGTCTCATCACAAACTATGCAAAGCCAAACGAAGAAACTATCATCGCCAGCATCAGTACTAAAGCTGAAGTGTTCGTCAACGCGATACTCGAAGAATCAATCGACCCGCTGCCGGTCACGCATGAAGAAATCGCACAACAAACACAAGATGATGAAGTTCTACAAAAAGTGATGTCAACAATGAAGAAAGGATGGCCAGAAGGTTGTCGAGACGAAGAAATCAAGCCATACTTCTCAAATCGGATGGAACTCAATGAAATCAAAGGATGTCTTGTCTATGGACAACGAACAATCATTCCAACTTCGCTAAGGAAGAAGCTGAAGATTCGCACATTGCGCATCCTGGCATAACAAGAATGAAGGCAATAGCTCGACGACATGTTTATTGGCCTGGACTCAATTCAGACATCGAACAACTCGTCCGTTCATGTGAAGAGTGCCATCTAGCTGCTAAATTACCATCAAAAGTACCTTTGCAACCTTGGCCGATCGCATCAGAAGTCTTCTCAAGGATTCACATGGATTTTGCGGGGCCATAAGGTTTTGAATACTGGTCACTAAAATATCAATCACCAAAAATGTAAATGGATGAGAATTTGATTTTATTAACTCTGCCGCAAGATTTTTGCTCTTTTGGCAGAAGGCATTCCAATCAGGGATGTGCCAAACTCGGGCTTCGCTAAATATAAAATACGGTTTTAGGGGATAAAACCGTATTTTCCCAAATACGGTTTTAGGGGATATTTCGAGCTTTTTGGCCGAATTTCGAAAAAAAATTTTATACCATTCGAATCAGCGTAAAATTCTGCACAACTTTGCTTTTTATACTTTTTGTCTAACAAGTCTAACAAAAAAATTTAGGCCAAAATTTTGCATTTGGCACTTTTTGAACTCTAGCACCGAAACCTTTTATAGGTCTAAGCGAGGTACTTGGACTTTTCATTGTACATTTGTGTGCCAAATTTTGGAATTATCGACCTCAAAGGTTGAATTAAAATTTGATTTTATTTTTGCGCGTTGTCTTTTTTAAAATAAAATTTAACGAAAATTGAAATGTGAATGATGACAATGTTGATTGTGATTTTTAACTGCAATTTTTCACTGAATTTGGGCACACCCTATCTAATCGCCCTACAACATTTTACTACCGAATGCGATGCCCAAATAAAGGTACTTGGACTTTCCACTGACTATTATGTGTCAAATTTTGGAATTGTCGACCTTAAGGTCGACTTAAATTTATCAATTGATTAGAAGTTTTAATTGTTTATCATTGCGAATGTGGAATTATTTGATGAAATCAAATGTAAAAATCGATAATAACAATAATAATCTTGGATTTTAAAATTATTCTTCACAATTAAAACATTTATTTGTGCCTTAGTAGAAAGTAAATAATAAAATACTATACAGATAACGAATAGAAAATTATTGTTAAATGAAATTAGCAACCAATAAAAGTGTTTTCCACAAAAAATATTTAGGTATATTAGGTATAAATAGTTTGCAACAAAAGTCCACGAATGAGGTCAAATTAAAAATTAAATTTTCATTAAAAAATCTTCAATTGAGAGGATAGATTTTTTGGCTTGCATTTTCATAAAATATTTTAGGCGTCCTTAAGATATTCGTCTTTTTGGTGCCGAAGCCGAATTATCTTGACAGCAGTGAGAGTGCAAATTGAACAGATGCTTTCCTTTAATTTTCAGATTTTCTAATTCCTTTTTATGAAGAGCAAGTATTTTGAAGATAAAACGAAACAATATTTTTGATGAATTTTAAATGGAAATAAATATTGAGAAAAATGAAAAAAGAGTTGCAATGGAGAAGCATTTCCGCTGAAAGAGAAATTTGAATGCTCTCAATGTTGGGGAAACACTGTCAGCGAGAATGTCCGCCAGGATCTACTGGGAATTCCCTGGATCAAAGTGCTCAATCATAAAATCCTGCACAATTTTTCCTTTTATATATAATTTTGGCCCATTAGAATCTCATTATTTTTAGCCAATCCAATCTCCTAACAATCCATCCTATAATATATAAATAAATAATACTATTGTGAACAGATCATTTGGATGCTTTTTTGGCTTTTATGCTTTTTATTCAACATCTGTAGTTCTTATTTACTTTGGCTTTATCATCCACCAATTTATGATCCCTTTTCCAAGATCCCTGGTGATTTATCAGATTCGGAAAACGGAATGATTCATCATATCGATGTTTTGGGAGATTTTTACAAATTCAACCTCTTCACTAAATAGCCAATTTATCTGTCATTTTTACCTTTATATCTTTTTTGAATTTTAATATTTTTTTCACTCGTTTTTCCAATTCTCTTCTTTAGTTAATTGATCAAAAATTATGATTATTTTGATCATCTTGGTCACGATCTTCTTTCATCGGACGATAGAAGCTCATCAATCTAAAAATTGCTTTACATACACCTGCGATGAGGTAAATATTTATTAGGGAACACAAAATCCTAAAAAATTATAAATTAATTAACATTTTTCGCCAAATGGCCAATGTTCGAAATGGCCAAATGTTTGATTTAAGATATAAAATTTAAGTAGAAATCAGACCAAGGTTTTTCCATTAAAGTGCATCGAAAAATAAAATTCATTTTATTTCTGGACAACGAGGGATGGGAAGGAAAGAAGAGCTAAATCACGAGCTTTTCAGAACTTGTCGAGAAATGTGAAGAATCTTTTGTCTGTAACAATTCATTGAACAGTGATGACCAAAAAAAATACGAAACAAACGGGAGTAAGTGGGATTGCAGCAGGCCTTGCAATGCGGAAGATGCATGCAATGATGAAGCGGAAAGTGTCGGGGATAACAAGGTCGGAGTCGAGGCAAGACGCGGTGGCAAAGGAGGACGTTGGTTGAGTAAGGGTGGACGCTGGCGTAGCGGGGGCGGAAGCAGGGGTGGCGGAGGCGGAAGCTGGAGTGGCGGCGACAGGGATAGCGAAACCGGAAGCGGAGATAGAATGGTCGGAAATGGTGGGTGATTAGCGCCAGCTTAGTCCTCCAAAAATGCAAAAGTGGGAGTCGCAAGATTCCCTAATGAAAAAAAAATGCACTTGGTACCTCTCATAGCATCTTATTATAATTATAATATTAGCCACTACCTTGCTCGCAATTTCTTACATGAAAAAATTCATATTTTTTAGCGGACAGATGCTACCATTTGGGAGCTAGCAGCGATGGCCTAGATGAAACTATCGTGGTGTGCAAAAATCGTGGAATGTTTTGCATTCTCTACAAGTGCAATGACGGTAAATTTTAAGAACGATTAAAACCCATGCAACATATTTATGATTAAAATAATAATTATATATTATTATTCTGATGTAATAATAAAAAAATATGGTATTTCTTTTCTTGTTGAACATATGGATACATCAATAAATAAGACATTTATTATAATATGAATGATAAATAGTTATCTGAAAAATGTTAAGCCTCATACTTATATGCAATTGAAATATGTCCATATAATATATCATGGATATGAATATAGATAACTGTTAGGTATTTTTAGACACATCCATTTTTGACATAATTATCCAGCGGATGTTCATATGGCTGCAATGATCGAGAATGCTCGGGCGAATCGAGATGCCATCAATGCAGTGAAAGTTTGTGTAACGGAGCGGATGACGGATCATTGTTCAGAACCGGCCAAATGGCACTTTTGGTGGCAGTGATACTTGGCACTTTGATCATCGGCGGATCCGTCACTTTTGCTGTCTAATATTTTCAGTACATTATGGCACACTAAATTGAAAAAAAACAATTAAAATGGACAATCTCTCTCTCCCCTTCTCCCTCTCTCTCTCACTCGCTCTCTCTTTCTTTCTATTTTTTGTATGCTATTTTTCTATCGCTTTTTCTTTCATTACGGCAAAGGCAAATGTCAAGTTGTGAATGTCCCTTTTAGCTATAATTTCTATTCTATGATGAATATGATGACCCTACATACTGTGGTCCGAGACTGATTTACTGTTTTTGATGATTCGCCAGATAAAGGATTCATTTTTTTAATTCCATTTTGTTCATTCGTTATTCAGCATACATTTATTCAACTAATAATAACATTTTTTATATTTCATTTGCATTTCAACAAACTTAATTTTACACCAAAATGGTCATGTTCTCGCTGTTCTTGCCACTGATCTTCTTGGCGATCCCAATGTCTACTGAGGGTAATATTATTTAGCCAACATTTTTGTAAAAATGGAACTTTTAGCTCTCGAGTTTTGGCAGCGATTTGCAACATTTCCAGTAACAAAGGAAAGTTGTAGTGTCCTTTCTAATTACTGCTACACAAACAAATGTCCCGATAATGGTTGGTAAATATGGTAGGCCTTTTATTAGTCATAAATGGTCAGTATTTTCTTTTGTAATTAGTAAATTCTATTGTAGAATCAGCAGAAATAATATCAAAAAATGATTGGACGGGCTAACTCGTGTTATGATTTTTATGTTTAGATCATTCACAAACGTGATACCATAATGCAACAATTTTAATAGGCTTAAGTTCATTTTATAGCCAATTCGTTGCTCTATTTGACATCAACTTCTTTTCTCTGACTTAGAAAAAAAGCTATGAGCCACAAAAATGAATGTCTGCAAATTTCGGGTCTGTAAAAGTCAGTAACCCCATTAATAAAAACTTAAAACAATGATATTTTCTTCCAGTTATGTCGTTGTATAAGAAGCAATACCTAATCATAACGGCAAAAACATATACCTGCTGGGAAGTTTTAAAAAACACCAAATTTTCTGAAAAATTTTTCAAAGTAAAGCTAGATTAAAATTATAAAAAAATTATATGCATTGACCATTTTATTTACTTAAAAACGAAAAGTTAAAAAATATATTCTTCATATTTTGCTTTTTTAATTTATATTCTAAAGTATAAAAAAATTGCTCCTAGTCTTTGTTCAAAATTTAGTGAAAAAGGGTTGCGCCACGGATGAGAATTACTGCAAAATATTTGGCACTTGTTTGGGAGGTGTAAAGGGAAACTGCTGGGTGTGCCGTGGTGATCTGTGCAATGGCGAAGGGGAAAACTGACAAAACGGAACCCATCAAGAACCTATCAAGCCGCCGGAGCCTAGACCAACCTGGACAGATCCAGAACTTGAATCCATCAGCAGCCAAAGAATCAGGTCCGGAAAATGGTCCAATTTTCTGTTATGTCATTAGTAAAAAAAATACATCGAAAAAATTTAAAAAATTGATCCAAAAGATTGAGTAAGTTATAAAAATGAATTGTTAGCTTCTATCACTATTTGATATTATGCTTAACTTTTTGGGATTCATAGTTATCTGAATTCCAGCATGAACTTTTTTAAAGGATATTATGTGTGATCAAAAATAAAAAAATTCACGGAACGAATATCAACAAATTAAAACAAATTCAGACAAATGCAAGGTGTAGAGAGGATGATANCTCGCTCTCTCTTTCTTTCTATTTTTTGGCTTGCATTTTCATAAAATATTTTAGGCGTCCTTAAGATATTCGTCTTTTTGGTGCCGAAGCCGAATTATCTTGACAGCAGTGAGAGTGCAAATTGAACAGATGCTTTCCTTTAATTTTCAGATTTTCTAATTCCTTTTTATGAAGAGCAAGTATTTTGAAGATAAAACGAAACAATATTTTTGATGAATTTTAAATGGAAATAAATATTGAGAAAAATGAAAAAAGAGTTGCAATGGAGAAGCATTTCCGCTGAAAGAGAAATTTGAATGCTCTCAATGTTGGGGAAACACTGTCAGCGAGAATGTCCGCCAGGATCTACTGGGAATTCCCTGGATCAAAGTGCTCAATCATAAAATCCTGCACAATTTTTCCTTTTATATATAATTTTGGCCCATTAGAATCTCATTATTTTTAGCCAATCCAATCTCCTAACAATCCATCCTATAATATATAAATAAATAATACTATTGTGAACAGATCATTTGGATGCTTTTTTGGCTTTTATGCTTTTTATTCAACATCTGTAGTTCTTATTTACTTTGGCTTTATCATCCACCAATTTATGATCCCTTTTCCAAGATCCCTGGTGATTTATCAGATTCGGAAAACGGAATGATTCATCATATCGATGTTTTGGGAGATTTTTACAAATTCAACCTCTTCACTAAATAGCCAATTTATCTGTCATTTTTACCTTTATATCTTTTTTGAATTTTAATATTTTTTTCACTCGTTTTTCCAATTCTCTTCTTTAGTTAATTGATCAAAAATTATGATTATTTTGATCATCTTGGTCACGATCTTCTTTCATCGGACGATAGAAGCTCATCAATCTAAAAATTGCTTTACATACACCTGCGATGAGGTAAATATTTATTAGGGAACACAAAATCCTAAAAAATTATAAATTAATTAACATTTTTCGCCAAATGGCCAATGTTCGAAATGGCCAAATGTTTGATTTAAGATATAAAATTTAAGTAGAAATCAGACCAAGGTTTTTCCATTAAAGTGCATCGAAAAATAAAATTCATTTTATTTCTGGACAACGAGGGATGGGAAGGAAAGAAGAGCTAAATCACGAGCTTTTCAGAACTTGTCGAGAAATGTGAAGAATCTTTTGTCTGTAACAATTCATTGAACAGTGATGACCAAAAAAAATACGAAACAAACGGGAGTAAGTGGGATTGCAGCAGGCCTTGCAATGCGGAAGATGCATGCAATGATGAAGCGGAAAGTGTCGGGGATAACAAGGTCGGAGTCGAGGCAAGACGCGGTGGCAAAGGAGGACGTTGGTTGAGTAAGGGTGGACGCTGGCGTAGCGGGGGCGGAAGCAGGGGTGGCGGAGGCGGAAGCTGGAGTGGCGGCGACAGGGATAGCGAAACCGGAAGCGGAGATAGAATGGTCGGAAATGGTGGGTGATTAGCGCCAGCTTAGTCCTCCAAAAATGCAAAAGTGGGAGTCGCAAGATTCCCTAATGAAAAAAAAATGCACTTGGTACCTCTCATAGCATCTTATTATAATTATAATATTAGCCACTACCTTGCTCGCAATTTCTTACATGAAAAAATTCATATTTTTTAGCGGACAGATGCTACCATTTGGGAGCTAGCAGCGATGGCCTAGATGAAACTATCGTGGTGTGCAAAAATCGTGGAATGTTTTGCATTCTCTACAAGTGCAATGACGGTAAATTTTAAGAACGATTAAAACCCATGCAACATATTTATGATTAAAATAATAATTATATATTATTATTCTGATGTAATAATAAAAAAATATGGTATTTCTTTTCTTGTTGAACATATGGATACATCAATAAATAAGACATTTATTATAATATGAATGATAAATAGTTATCTGAAAAATGTTAAGCCTCATACTTATATGCAATTGAAATATGTCCATATAATATATCATGGATATGAATATAGATAACTGTTAGGTATTTTTAGACACATCCATTTTTGACATAATTATCCAGCGGATGTTCATATGGCTGCAATGATCGAGAATGCTCGGGCGAATCGAGATGCCATCAATGCAGTGAAAGTTTGTGTAACGGAGCGGATGACGGATCATTGTTCAGAACCGGCCAAATGGCACTTTTGGTGGCAGTGATACTTGGCACTTTGATCATCGGCGGATCCGTCACTTTTGCTGTCTAATATTTTCAGTACATTATGGCACACTAAATTGAAAAAAAACAATTAAAATGGACAATCTCTCTCTCCCCTTCTCCCTCTCTCTCTCACTCGCTCTCTCTTTCTTTCTATTTTTTGTATGCTATTTTTCTATCGCTTTTTCTTTCATTACGGCAAAGGCAAATGTCAAGTTGTGAATGTCCCTTTTAGCTATAATTTCTATTCTATGATGAATATGATGACCCTACATACTGTGGTCCGAGACTGATTTACTGTTTTTGATGATTCGCCAGATAAAGGATTCATTTTTTTAATTCCATTTTGTTCATTCGTTATTCAGCATACATTTATTCAACTAATAATAACATTTTTTATATTTCATTTGCATTTCAACAAACTTAATTTTACACCAAAATGGTCATGTTCTCGCTGTTCTTGCCACTGATCTTCTTGGCGATCCCAATGTCTACTGAGGGTAATATTATTTAGCCAACATTTTTGTAAAAATGGAACTTTTAGCTCTCGAGTTTTGGCAGCGATTTGCAACATTTCCAGTAACAAAGGAAAGTTGTAGTGTCCTTTCTAATTACTGCTACACAAACAAATGTCCCGATAATGGTTGGTAAATATGGTAGGCCTTTTATTAGTCATAAATGGTCAGTATTTTCTTTTGTAATTAGTAAATTCTATTGTAGAATCAGCAGAAATAATATCAAAAAATGATTGGACGGGCTAACTCGTGTTATGATTTTTATGTTTAGATCATTCACAAACGTGATACCATAATGCAACAATTTTAATAGGCTTAAGTTCATTTTATAGCCAATTCGTTGCTCTATTTGACATCAACTTCTTTTCTCTGACTTAGAAAAAAAGCTATGAGCCACAAAAATGAATGTCTGCAAATTTCGGGTCTGTAAAAGTCAGTAACCCCATTAATAAAAACTTAAAACAATGATATTTTCTTCCAGTTATGTCGTTGTATAAGAAGCAATACCTAATCATAACGGCAAAAACATATACCTGCTGGGAAGTTTTAAAAAACACCAAATTTTCTGAAAAATTTTTCAAAGTAAAGCTAGATTAAAATTATAAAAAAATTATATGCATTGACCATTTTATTTACTTAAAAACGAAAAGTTAAAAAATATATTCTTCATATTTTGCTTTTTTAATTTATATTCTAAAGTATAAAAAAATTGCTCCTAGTCTTTGTTCAAAATTTAGTGAAAAAGGGTTGCGCCACGGATGAGAATTACTGCAAAATATTTGGCACTTGTTTGGGAGGTGTAAAGGGAAACTGCTGGGTGTGCCGTGGTGATCTGTGCAATGGCGAAGGGGAAAACTGACAAAACGGAACCCATCAAGAACCTATCAAGC
The DNA here is from genome assembly GCA_001026735.1 of Rotylenchulus reniformis. Classification (NCBI taxonomy): domain Eukaryota; kingdom Metazoa; phylum Nematoda; class Chromadorea; order Rhabditida; family Hoplolaimidae; genus Rotylenchulus; species Rotylenchulus reniformis. The sequence continues at coordinate 18,447 of LDKF01000647.1, read as the reverse complement.
CGCCGGAGCCTAGACCAACCTGGACAGATCCAGAACTTGAATCCATCAGCAGCCAAAGAATCAGGTCCGGAAAATGGTCCAATTTTCTGTTATGTCATTAGTAAAAAAAATACATCGAAAAAATTTAAAAAATTGATCCAAAAGATTGAGTAAGTTATAAAAATGAATTGTTAGCTTCTATCACTATTTGATATTATGCTTAACTTTTTGGGATTCATAGTTATCTGAATTCCAGCATGAACTTTTTTAAAGGATATTATGTGTGATCAAAAATAAAAAAATTCACGGAACGAATATCAACAAATTAAAACAAATTCAGACAAATGCAAGGTGTAGAGAGGATGATATAATTTCTTCATATCATTAATATTAAATAATTTCCGTTATGTGTGTTTATTTTGGTCATAATTTTTTTTTTTGTAATGGGCCAATTTTGCAATTTTGTTTAAGACAATTTTTCTAGTGAATGCATGCATTTAATGCAATTTACTTAGGGTGTAACATAAGTTCGCGACCCTTCTCGCAGATTTAGCAAAAATATTTTTTAAAAAATCAATTTAAACTGATTGAATCCTTCAAATATCCATAATTATTATCTATGATATATTACCACTTTTTACATATAAAATTAAGTCCGATTGTATAAAATTAAGGAAACATATAAGCGAAATTTCCATCTTGGTTCATTTTTGATATGGTCTGGTTGGACCATATTTTTCCCGATGATGGAACGGGTTACAGAATCAATTCAAATGGCTATCTGATAGAGGAATATTTGGCGAATATCTTGGATAAAAATGAATTTCTCAATAAATCTTTTCAATTTTTTCCTGGAGGACTTTTTTGAAACATCGATTTTGAGCCAACCTGCCAAAAAAGTATTCCTTAGGGAAAATGACAAAACCAAATTAGGATAATCGATTTTTTGTACTATTTGACTTTATACAACAGCATAATATTGAATCACAATGTTTTATTCATCTTGGTTGAATTTTCTGAAAATTTTCTTTTTTGCACCATAAAAGAGGGTACTTTATAGTATCTTTTTCCATAGATTGTGTGAATCTTTCTGATGATTCAGTTGGAGTCCATAGGAAAAATATAGTCGAATGTCAATTCTGGGTATATTTCTTATAAAATTCATAACTATTTAAATTGTTGATTTAGATTTAACTTTATCAGCAAAAATGAAAGAAAACACATTGTTTTTCAAAATAAAAAAAGTTCAGGCAGATAGTCAGCGAAATACCAAAGTTATGAAATTTTTTAAATGTCTTTATTAGGAGGGTCGCGAACTTATGTTACACCCTAAGTAGTAATCCGGGAGTTCTGTTGTCCTCATTATCTCTACGGAGAGTTTTCCGAACAACGTGGAAATTTTTCTTTAGCATTCTTGTGCTATTATCAGGAATATGACGGCGAGATCACAACTAAAACTAAAACTTGTGCACCCTACCAAAAATATTGCATCAAATACGTCGGTAAATGATGTAATGGCGGTATATGATGAATAGAAGAATAATAAAAAATATATTTTTTAATTACGAGACATCTTGAAACTGTATTTTGAATTAACTAACATCTTATAACTAAACATAGCATTTACCATGAAAACGATATCCCTGTCTAGCTTTTTTGTCAGTAATTATTAATTTGGTTGCAGATGATAAGCCATGATTTTGTTTTTTCTTCTGAAAATTAGACCTATATGACCTATCCCAATGTCATTTAAATAGTGAACTCAATTTTTTGACTTTCTCAGTTGGCCTCTAACGGGACCACAGCATTGCTTATATATAAAATTGCATCAAAATTATTTTTCAACTCAAACTATTTAAACTATTGTGTATTTGCCTCAAACAATATGTAGAATCGAATAAATAATAATTAATATAAGAATGAATGGTAGTATGAACAGAATAGACATTAATTAAATCTATTAATTCGCTTCTAATTTCTTTTCAAAAAACGATCGATAGAAAATACGCCTCTGCGCCGCAGCTAGGGTGTTTTAACCTAATTGATACATTTTATCAATTGATAAAATTTAAAAAATTTTAAGAGTGAATTGTCTCCATCAAATGGTTTGTATCCTTTTTCAGTGATTCACATATTTATTCGAAATTTTTTATTGGATTAATTTATTGTCTACCATAAAATTTAAATCGAGTTGCAATTTTCAGGACTTTAAACAGATAAGCAATCCATCTTTTGAAGAAAAGTTAGAGTCAATGAAAAAATGGACAGGACTTTCCTGTCACCCTGTATATAAGGAAATAAAAAGCAATATATATGATTTTATTGATGCACTCAAAATGGAAATTCTAATACCTAATTAAAAAATATATATTTTGCCGCATTAGTTACTCTATTGCGAAGTTTTTTGAACAGAATATGGTGGATTTTTTTTGAAAAATAACATAAGAGCGTTTGTAGAAAAGTGACATTTTCGGGTCGAGCATCGGATTGGGTTTGGATCAAAAATCTTCGAGTCGGATTTTCACGTATTGGAGTTGGATCATCGAATTGAAAAAATTTACAAACCATTAAAAAATAACTTTGTTACTTTTAATTCTGTAGCTTTTTATCAGCTAGATAAAATTCAACAAAGATTGGCGCCAAAAAAATTAAAATTCGATCATGTGAATTAGTTCCTTGATGCATATATATTATTTTCTTCTAATATTTATCAAAAGAATTAAATATTACCTTTCATATTTAAAAGTCAAGTTATCAGGGATATATATATATTCTAAGTTATTTCAAAATTTCGTTCTAAAATTATACTTCAAGAAATAACTAATAGATATTAGAAACCTTGATAAATTTTCAAACTTATCCAACAAAGATACAAAATATATATCTCATTTAACATTTTTCATAAATTTTTGCTTTACAGGATGCGAAAAAGTGCTCGAACTTGATTTTCCCAGTATCTNAAACACCAAATTTTCTGAAAAATTTTTCAAAGTAAAGCTAGATTAAAATTATAAAAAAATTATATGCATTGACCATTTTATTTACTTAAAAACGAAAAGTTAAAAAATATATTCTTCATATTTTGCTTTTTTAATTTATATTCTAAAGTATAAAAAAATTGCTCCTAGTCTTTGTTCAAAATTTAGTGAAAAAGGGTTGCGCCACGGATGAGAATTACTGCAAAATATTTGGCACTTGTTTGGGAGGTGTAAAGGGAAACTGCTGGGTGTGCCGTGGTGATCTGTGCAATGGCGAAGGGGAAAACTGACAAAACGGAACCCATCAAGAACCTATCAAGCCGCCGGAGCCTAGACCAACCTGGACAGATCCAGAACTTGAATCCATCAGCAGCCAAAGAATCAGGTCCGGAAAATGGTCCAATTTTCTGTTATGTCATTAGTAAAAAAAATACATCGAAAAAATTTAAAAAATTGATCCAAAAGATTGAGTAAGTTATAAAAATGAATTGTTAGCTTCTATCACTATTTGATATTATGCTTAACTTTTTGGGATTCATAGTTATCTGAATTCCAGCATGAACTTTTTTAAAGGATATTATGTGTGATCAAAAATAAAAAAATTCACGGAACGAATATCAACAAATTAAAACAAATTCAGACAAATGCAAGGTGTAGAGAGGATGATATAATTTCTTCATATCATTAATATTAAATAATTTCCGTTATGTGTGTTTATTTTGGTCATAATTTTTTTTTTTGTAATGGGCCAATTTTGCAATTTTGTTTAAGACAATTTTTCTAGTGAATGCATGCATTTAATGCAATTTACTTAGGGTGTAACATAAGTTCGCGACCCTTCTCGCAGATTTAGCAAAAATATTTTTTAAAAAATCAATTTAAACTGATTGAATCCTTCAAATATCCATAATTATTATCTATGATATATTACCACTTTTTACATATAAAATTAAGTCCGATTGTATAAAATTAAGGAAACATATAAGCGAAATTTCCATCTTGGTTCATTTTTGATATGGTCTGGTTGGACCATATTTTTCCCGATGATGGAACGGGTTACAGAATCAATTCAAATGGCTATCTGATAGAGGAATATTTGGCGAATATCTTGGATAAAAATGAATTTCTCAATAAATCTTTTCAATTTTTTCCTGGAGGACTTTTTTGAAACATCGATTTTGAGCCAACCTGCCAAAAAAGTATTCCTTAGGGAAAATGACAAAACCAAATTAGGATAATCGATTTTTTGTACTATTTGACTTTATACAACAGCATAATATTGAATCACAATGTTTTATTCATCTTGGTTGAATTTTCTGAAAATTTTCTTTTTTGCACCATAAAAGAGGGTACTTTATAGTATCTTTTTCCATAGATTGTGTGAATCTTTCTGATGATTCAGTTGGAGTCCATAGGAAAAATATAGTCGAATGTCAATTCTGGGTATATTTCTTATAAAATTCATAACTATTTAAATTGTTGATTTAGATTTAACTTTATCAGCAAAAATGAAAGAAAACACATTGTTTTTCAAAATAAAAAAAGTTCAGGCAGATAGTCAGCGAAATACCAAAGTTATGAAATTTTTTAAATGTCTTTATTAGGAGGGTCGCGAACTTATGTTACACCCTAAGTAGTAATCCGGGAGTTCTGTTGTCCTCATTATCTCTACGGAGAGTTTTCCGAACAACGTGGAAATTTTTCTTTAGCATTCTTGTGCTATTATCAGGAATATGACGGCGAGATCACAACTAAAACTAAAACTTGTGCACCCTACCAAAAATATTGCATCAAATACGTCGGTAAATGATGTAATGGCGGTATATGATGAATAGAAGAATAATAAAAAATATATTTTTTAATTACGAGACATCTTGAAACTGTATTTTGAATTAACTAACATCTTATAACTAAACATAGCATTTACCATGAAAACGATATCCCTGTCTAGCTTTTTTGTCAGTAATTATTAATTTGGTTGCAGATGATAAGCCATGATTTTGTTTTTTCTTCTGAAAATTAGACCTATATGACCTATCCCAATGTCATTTAAATAGTGAACTCAATTTTTTGACTTTCTCAGTTGGCCTCTAACGGGACCACAGCATTGCTTATATATAAAATTGCATCAAAATTATTTTTCAACTCAAACTATTTAAACTATTGTGTATTTGCCTCAAACAATATGTAGAATCGAATAAATAATAATTAATATAAGAATGAATGGTAGTATGAACAGAATAGACATTAATTAAATCTATTAATTCGCTTCTAATTTCTTTTCAAAAAACGATCGATAGAAAATACGCCTCTGCGCCGCAGCTAGGGTGTTTTAACCTAATTGATACATTTTATCAATTGATAAAATTTAAAAAATTTTAAGAGTGAATTGTCTCCATCAAATGGTTTGTATCCTTTTTCAGTGATTCACATATTTATTCGAAATTTTTTATTGGATTAATTTATTGTCTACCATAAAATTTAAATCGAGTTGCAATTTTCAGGACTTTAAACAGATAAGCAATCCATCTTTTGAAGAAAAGTTAGAGTCAATGAAAAAATGGACAGGACTTTCCTGTCACCCTGTATATAAGGAAATAAAAAGCAATATATATGATTTTATTGATGCACTCAAAATGGAAATTCTAATACCTAATTAAAAAATATATATTTTGCCGCATTAGTTACTCTATTGCGAAGTTTTTTGAACAGAATATGGTGGATTTTTTTTGAAAAATAACATAAGAGCGTTTGTAGAAAAGTGACATTTTCGGGTCGAGCATCGGATTGGGTTTGGATCAAAAATCTTCGAGTCGGATTTTCACGTATTGGAGTTGGATCATCGAATTGAAAAAATTTACAAACCATTAAAAAATAACTTTGTTACTTTTAATTCTGTAGCTTTTTATCAGCTAGATAAAATTCAACAAAGATTGGCGCCAAAAAAATTAAAATTCGATCATGTGAATTAGTTCCTTGATGCATATATATTATTTTCTTCTAATATTTATCAAAAGAATTAAATATTACCTTTCATATTTAAAAGTCAAGTTATCAGGGATATATATATATTCTAAGTTATTTCAAAATTTCGTTCTAAAATTATACTTCAAGAAATAACTAATAGATATTAGAAACCTTGATAAATTTTCAAACTTATCCAACAAAGATACAAAATATATATCTCATTTAACATTTTTCATAAATTTTTGCTTTACAGGATGCGAAAAAGTGCTCGAACTTGATTTTCCCAGTATCTAAATACAAGAAGAGAATGTGGTTACGAAATTGAAGTATGAAATAGAGGCTCTCGAGAATGAGCATTTTTTAGTAAAAATGAATTTTAATAATTTTTCAGCTTTTAATACCCAAAAGTTTAATAAAGTTTGTTTAAAAATTCCAACGTAAAATTAATTAATTTTTATGTGCCAATGTGACCACAAATTAAATAACTATTAAACTGCGCAAGTAAATGGAATATGTAAAACAATTCAAGGTAAGTAAAAATTATAAAGGCATTTTTAAAATTCGTAGATGCCTTTAAATCAATTTAATTTCGAAAAAACTTAATAAATTTTTAAATCAAATTTGTATCCTTAGAAGTTCACAATTTATTAACCTGCTAAGTTCAGTTATTTACATTAAAATTATGCAAAATTATCAACGAGTTGTAAAATTTTCTATAGTTTCTACAGCCATATCAGCAAACGGTGCTGACTCGTTTGTCCAAAAAAGCAAATGTGTTCGTTTGTCCAAAAATGCTAAGTTTTCTATAAATGCTATAGAAATGGTACGAATTTTAAATATATTCCTTCACATTTTAATTGTAAAATAAATTAATGAATAATAAAAAATATTTATTGTGATTTGAATGATCTTCCAAATAAATATGTAGCCCAACACATTAAGAGCTAAATTATAACACATAAAGGCAAAATTATAATATAATGACACTTTAACGGAAAGACAATCAGCATTGCCATAGAGACATGAACAAAAATTGCTGTCACAATCAATCCTCTGACGACTTTTCTTTGCATAGCACCAATCATGCTTTTCACAGCAGATGTCCACTGTGAAATTTTTATAAAATATTTAAAACTTATTATTGAAATAATTACTTTGATTCGTCCGACCGCACCCCAAAATGAATGGTGCGATGAAACAAAAATCCAAATGACTCACGGCGCAATAAGTGCCACAATGAGATAAAACCGTTGTTCGGGTGGGACCCCACCCAATGATCATACGTATTGACCCATCCCCTATCGATTTCCTACTGTAGACCCTTCCCCTCCTTTGTCCATCCCTTCCCCAGTCATTCCCTCGAATCACTTTCCAAACTTTCATAATTTGCTCCCATTTCCCGCTCCCCGAACTCGTACTATTTTGCGCCCATAAATTGTTTCCCAATTCTGACTAAATAAATATTTCTTATTTATTTACTACATTTGTCTATTGGGGATCGGGCATAACAATTGGCGACGCCCGAGCAGAATTTTGGACTTGTTCGGCGACTCTGAAAAGTGGGTTTGAAAAAATTTTGGGTTTTTACTTTTTGCAGTCGGAACATCCACTGCAACATCGCATCTCTACATTCATCGGATTGTTCGCCGCAACTCAGCTTTCGGATTTTTCGCTCCTGTTTGTGTTTAGGCAACACTTACTCAGGTCATCCACGCGAAACACCCTTGCCCCTGTCTAGGCGACAGAAAAATCTTTGCTAGGTGCAAAGCGGGCATAAGGGTGAAATTCCGCTTCACGTCCAAATTTCGGCGAATAAATTGATTCTCGGCGAACCCAGCAAAGGATGGCCGATCAGCAAACCATCCAGCAATTGACGCGGATGCTGGCGGAGCAACAAGCGCTCGTCACCCAGCTTATGCAACAGCAGAACCAGCAACCAGCACAGACTTCCGACACTCCCAGATGTCGAATGCTTTGACCAAGATGGTCATCATGGCAGAAACATCGCGGACTGGCTCGAACGCTTCCAGTTCGCCGTCGACTGTGCTGCGCCGGGGCTGCTGCCGGAAAGCAAGCTAAAGCTGCTGATGACGAAGCTGAGCGAGCCAGCATTCAGCGAATACTCCAAGTCGTGCCTGCCGAAAAAAGTCACGGATTTCACTTTCGGCGAGACCATGACCCAGCTGAAGGTACTGTTTGCAAAGCCGCAATCTATCTGGATTGACCGATATGAGTGTCTTCGCGCCTCGAAGGATGCATCCGAGGATTTTCGGTCCTTCATCAACCGGCACAAGAAGTTGCTGCGTGACTTTGAGTTCAAAAAACTCAAAGAAGAGCAGTTCAACTGCCTCATGCTGTTGACTGCGCTGAAAAATGCCAGCGATTCCAACCTTCGGAAGCGCATTTTGGCCAAACTGGCGGCCGATGGTGACAATGTGAAGTATGATGGAGTGGTCGAGGACCTCCAGATGTACTTGTCGACCATCTCGGAGGCGAACATTCTCGAGCAACAGCATGTGCCGAAGAAGGTTTTTGCGGTCAATAAGAAGAGTCAGCCGAAACAGAACGGAGCGAATTCATCCCCAGCTCAGCGGATCCAGTGCTGGCGATGCGGAAAGGACTCCCATCGGCCCACTGAGTGTCCCCATGCCAAGACTGTGTGCCGGAAGTGCACCAAACAGGGACATCTCGAGTCGCAATGTGCGAAGCACCAGGAATGGCTNCTTTCAAGGAGCAAGCCAGGTACCATGATGGTTCCACGTGCACATTGCTTGGCCGGGGAGAAGCGATGTTCCAACTTGGAGAACGGTCGCATCAAGGGCTATTTTATGTGTGCAAAAAGGGGTCGTTGAACCTGTTGGGGATCGACATGTTGGATGCATTCGGGCTGATGCAAGATGTCCGGAAGAGTGTGACCGAGGCTTTGAGGGTCAATCAGATCAAAAAGTCGGAATCCTCGTCGGAGGCGGAGATCCTTGGCGGACTCCAGCGAAAATTTCCGGAGGTGTTCAGGCCAGAACTCGGACATTGCAGAAAGGCTAAAGCGCACTTGGAGCTGAAGCCGGACGCCTCTCCTGTGTTTTGTCGGCCGCGCCCCGCACCGTACAACACGAGGTCGGTTGTGGAGGCAGAGCTGAAGCGCCTTGAGGAGATGGACGTCATTAAGCCCGTCGATCATACCCGTTGGGCCGCACCAATCGTGGTTGTCAAGAAGGCCAACGGGTCAGCACGCGTTTGCGCGGATTTCTCAACCGGCTTGAACAATGCGTTGCTGTTGCATCAGCACCCCTTGCCACTGCCCGAAGACATTTTCGCCACGCTGAATGGTGGCCGCGTCTTTACGCAAATTGATCTGCGTGACGCATATCTGCAGGTTGAACTGGACGAGAAGTCAAAGGAGTTGTGCACAATTGCCACTCATCTCGGAAACTTCCAGTATCAGCGCCTGCCATTCGGAGTAAAGTCAGCTCCTGGGATTTTTCAATCCATTATGGACAACATGTTTGCAGGATTGCCGTTCGCCGTTGCATATCTGGATGACGTCATTGTCGTCAGCAAAGATCCAGAAGAGCACAGGAACTTTTTGACTTTTAACAGTGTTGGACGAATGCATTGCATCCGTGGTGAGACATTTCTTAAAAATTATCGATATCGATTTTTCCATCCAACAGATGGGCATTTCTTATAAATCGACCAAAATCTTTTTATCAAATCTTTTTTGCATAAAATATTTCGAAAAATAAAAAAAATAAAAAATTTTTGAATAAATCATTTCAAGTAAATTTTTTTTGATTTTTCCTGCATATTTATCTGAAAAATTTAGTAATTTTTGTAGCGAGTTTTGTTATATTTCGCTACTTTTTAGTCATATTATATTTCCGAATTTTGCGATTTTTAGTTTAATAATCCATATTTATTAGTTGGATTTCCTTTAAAAAAGATTACTTATTATCTATACCAAGTAAATTAAAAAATAATATATGTTGAATAAGAATAAGGAGAAATTAATTAATTTTTGGTTAATTGATGGTTTAAGACTTAATATAGCGCTCAAACTTTTATACCTTTTAATATACACTTGTTTTGGCAGATTTTTAAGAAGTGACATCGCACCATTACATCAAAATCACATCGAATTAAAAAGGCTTAAACAGTAATTTTCATCGAATATTTTATGTACAAGGTCGTACGAACTTTCTAAAAAGTTCAAAAACAAACCCAACGAGCTTACTATTGTCTGCAATTATTAATATAGGATTATACACATCAAAATAAAATCAATAGAATGAAATTCATTTAATATTAAGGTGAAAAAACCAAAAACGTACAAAACTCATTTTTTGAGTGAAATTTGACAGGGGGTCAAAATTAAAAAATTTATATATTATTTAAGTAAATTACCTCCTTTTTTTATAATCACATATTTTTAGTCGTTTTGTATAGGGTAGGACAAGACTGGTTTTAAACCGGTACCCCCGGTTTTCGGTTTGACGGTTTTGGGGACCTCGGTTTTCGGTTTCGGTTTTCGTCGGACCCCCGGTTTTCGGTTTCGGTTTTTTCAGTTTTTGCTAAATGGTAATTTTCCATAAATAATATAAAAAAAACCAAAATCGAAAATTTTCATAGGAAAATTTTTTAAAAAGAAATTATAGCATTTATTCTACTATATATTTAATACCAAATTTATAGAAAACTTTAGAATTAGAGGCGCTGGAGGACCCGACGGGGCCGCTGGAGAAAATTTTGAAAAATTTGGACCCATTTCTTAAGAATAATTGGTCAGTTTTTTGCATGTAATTTAGATAGTTTTAAATGTAAAATTTGGAAAATTTACGAAAAATCCCTAAAATGTAGCATTTGTTCATTTCGGCATACATGGGCAAGGTACTCCAGCTAAGCCTCAAAATTGTTTGAAAAGTGTACCATTTTCTTATGAAATTTGCTCATTTATTGCAGAAATTTCACTGGTTAGAAGGGTGCCGGCGGCCCTGATAAGGGGGCCGCCGGAGAAAATTTTGAAAATATGAGCCTTTTTCTTAAGAAAATAATTTAAAATATCACTGTAAATCAATGGATAACATCGACACAAATTAAAAGGGCAGAAGTTTTTTGGAAATTCAAAATCTTTACAAAATAAAAAAATAGTTCGAATAAAATCAAAAACACCATTAAAGCTTCTGGAATTCTGGATGCTAACTACAGGGTACGGAAGTTCCTGGACAACTTCCAAAGGCTAAATTTTTGCAAAAAATATTTGAACATTTTATTTTTTTCAGCCAAATACAATTAATAGGATGTAAACTAGCTGAATATCATCACAAAGTTTCGAATTTATTTCCAATATTCAAAATACCGTATATATTCTTTTATTCCCCCGGGGAGATAAATTTTCAACCTGTTTTTAAAGGGGCGATTATTAGAGGGGGAACATAAGAGGCGGGGAGATTAATTTTCGATTGAAAATTTCTGTGTTTTTCTACAGCTAAGTATTGAAAATTTCTGTGTTTTTCTACAGCTGTGTTTTTCTACAGCTACAGCTAAGCATTTTTTCTACAGCTAAGTAGTTACTTGCCCGGTCTTATCGCCCTCTGCTGGGGATTTAAAAATTGCATTTTTTAAATCATTTTTGCATTAATATTATATTTTTAAATCAATTTTCGATATAAAATTGTATTTTTAAATATATTTTTAAATATGTTTTTTATTTTTCTCGAGAGTGGGGGAATTCGAGAGTCGAGAGTGGGGGGTTAATTAAATAATTAAAAAGATTTTATCATAATTAATTAAATAATGAATTTATCATAATTAATTACATAATTAAAGTCTTGACCCTCTCGAGAGTCTCGAGAGTCATCTGCCGTGTTCCCCTGGGATCCCCGGGACTCTGTTTCTTCCGGGACTCAAACTTGAGACTCTTAGTGTACCGGTACTCAACCCCAGCAGAGAGCGATATTCCAACCGCTTACCTCAAGGCCACCCAAAAAGTGCCACGGCACCCCCCCCTCCCCCACTAATTACTTCGGAACACTCCCCACCCACAAAAAAGTGGACCCCTCCACCAAGCAAAGGGCGATATCCCAACCGCTTACCTCCCCCTCACCCTTAGGCTTCCCCCCAGAGCCCATCCTTACCCCTCCTTCCCCAGAGTGGATAAGAACACTGCACGGATTGGAAAGAAGTGGGTTTTAGTCCCATCGGTACTTAATGGTAGCACCGGATCGGTTCCGGTTCCGTACAAGGAATGACTGGGGGAAGGAATGGACAAAGGAGGGAAAGGGTCTACAGTAACCGATCGATAATGGGAGGGACGGACTGGTCAACGATCACACAGTTAGACAGGGTCCGGATGAAAAGANCATCTCGGGTGCCGGCTTCTCTCGGACTACCACATCGGGCTCGCGTGTGAGTTCCTGTGCCATTGCCGGTTCCTTGGTTACGGGTAGCCCAAAGTCCTCGTTGAACATGTCCAGCTGCTCCCGGTCCGTCTCATCGGTGTGCCGATCCAACAGTTGGTTCGCGTGGAACTTACCTGTGGAGCCATCCGGGAACGCGATGGTGTACATCACTCCGCGGCAGTTGGACACATGGCCAGGACGCCAAGGCTGTGACAATCGATGCCGGGCGAAGACTTTGGCTGCAAGCTCAAAGCTTCGCGGTTTGGCTCCGTGCCGTCGATTGAACTGCCGTTCCATGGCTTCATTGCGCACCACCAGATGTCGGGGTTTCGGCCGCAGCAAGTCCAATGTCGTGCGAGGTCTCCTTCCGAGGAACACTTCGGCGGGACTTCTGCTGTCCGGCAATGAGTCACATGGCGTCGTCCGGTAGGTCGCCAGGAATGTGTCCATTTTCTGCTGTGACAATGACGTCATCCAGATACGCAACGGCCAATGGCAGTCCCGCCAACATGTTGTCCATAATTGACTGAAAAATCCCTGGAGCCTATTTCACTCCGAAGGGCAGTCGTTGATATTGGTAATTCCCGAGATGGGTGGCAATCGTGCACAACTCCTTTGATCGCTCGTCCAGTTCAATCTGCAATTAAGCGTCTCGCAAGTCAATTTGCGTGAAGACGCGGCCACCATTCAGCGTGGCGAAAATATCTTCGGGCAGTGGCAAGAGATGCTGATGCAAAAGCAACGTGCTGTCCAGTGAAAAAAACCGCGCAGACGCGTGCCCTTCTTGACAACCACGATTGGTGCGGCCCAACGGGTATGATCGACGGGCTTAATGACGTCCATCTCCTCAAGGCGCTTCAGCTCTGCCTCCACAACCGACCTCGTGTTGTACGGTGCGGGGCGCGGCCGACAAAACACAGGAGAGGCGTCCGGCTTCAGCTCCAAGTGCGCTTTAGCCTTTCTGCAATGTCCGAGTTCTGGCCTGAACACCTCCGGAAATTTTCGCTGGAGTCCGCCAAGGATCTCCGCATCCGACGAGGATTCTGACTTTTTGATCTGATAGACCCTCAAAGCCTCTGCCATACTCTTCCGGACATCTTGCATCGGCCCGAATGCATCCAACATGTCGATCCCCAACAGGTTCAACGACCCTTTCTTGCACACGAAAAACTGCCCTTGGTGCGATCGCTCTCCAAACTGGAACGTCGCTTCTCCCCGGCCAAGCAATGTGCACGNCCTTCTTGACAACCACGATTGGTGCGGCCCAACGGGTATGATCGACGGGCTTAATGACGTCCATCTCCTCAAGGCGCTTCAGCTCTGCCTCCACAACCGACCTCGTGTTGTACGGTGCGGGGCGCGGCCGACAAAACACAGGAGAGGCGTCCGGCTTCAGCTCCAAGTGCGCTTTAGCCTTTCTGCAATGTCCGAGTTCTGGCCTGAACACCTCCGGAAATTTTCGCTGGAGTCCGCCAAGGATCTCCGCATCCGACGAGGATTCTGACTTTTTGATCTGATAGACCCTCAAAGCCTCTGCCATACTCTTCCGGACATCTTGCATCGGCCCGAATGCATCCAACATGTCGATCCCCAACAGGTTCAACGACCCTTTCTTGCACACGAAAAACTGCCCTTGGTGCGATCGCTCTCCAAACTGGAACGTCGCTTCTCCCCGGCCAAGCAATGTGCACGTTGAACCGTCGTGGTATTTGGCTTGCTCCTTGAATGGGTCAAATTTCGGCTTCCCAATGAGCCGGTGCGCATCCTCATTGATGACGGTCACTTCGGCACCTGAGTCAAGCCAAGCACAAACTGCACTGTTTTTCCATTCAATTTGACCGGGATCTCGATGAGTTTGTTCAGCTGGTTAACGGAGTTTACCAGAACTCCACCGAGGAAAATGCTGTTGACTTTCTTTCCTCCCTTCCCAGCATTCCGCTTCAGCCATTCTTGGTGCTTGTCACACTGTGACTCGAGATGTCCCTGTTTGGTGCACTTCCGGCTCACAATTTTGGGATGGGAACACTCATTTGGCCGATGGGAGTACTTTCCGCATCGCCAGCACCTGATTCGCTGAGCTGGTTTATCCTTCGGTCCATTCGGCTTTTGCTGACTCTTCTATTTGACCGCATTCACCTTCTTCGGTACGTGCTGCTACTCCAGAATGTTTGCCTCTGTGATGGTCGACAGGTATATCTGCAGGTCCTCGACCACAGCATCGTACTTCACGTTGTCACCATCGGCCGCCAGCTTGGCCAAAATACGCTTGCGGAGGTTTGAATCGCTGGCATTTTTCAGTGAAGTCAACAACATGAGGCAGTTGAACTGTTCCTCTTTGAGCTTCTTGAACTCGAAGTCACGCAGCAATTTCTTGTGCCGATTGATGAAGGACCGCTGAACTTCGGATGCATCCTTTGAGGCACGCAGGCACTCGTACCGATCGATCCAGATCGATTGCGGTTTGGCGAACAGGGCTTTCAGCTGGGATAAGGTCTCGTCGAAGGTGAAATCGGTGACCTTCTTCGGCAGGCATGGCTTAGAGTACTCGCTGAAGGCCGGCTCACTCAGCTTTGTCATCAGAAGCTTCAGTTTGCTTTCAGGCAGCAACCCCGGCGCCGCACAGTCGACGGCGAACTGGAATCGCTCGAGCCAGTCCGCAATGCTTCTGCCATGGGCACCATCTTGGTCGAAGCATTCGACATCTGGGAGAGTCGGTAGTGTCTGCTGGCTGACAGTTTTGCTGCTGCATGAGCTGGGTGACGAGCGCTTGCTGCTCTCTAGCTAGCGTCTGCTGCTCGGCCAGAAGCCTTGTTAATTGCTGGAATTGCTGATCTGTCATCGCTTGCTGGCTTCGCAAAAAATCGATTGAATCGCCGAAAATGTAGAGAAGACGCGGATCTCACTCTAATGCCTGCTTTGCTCCAAGCAAAATCTATCTCTGTCGCCAAGACAGGGGCTAGAGTGTTGCGTGTGGACGACCTGAATAAGTGTTGCCAAAACACTTAGACAGGGTCCGGTTGAAAAGATGCGGCGAAGAATCCGATGAAAATGTAGAGCTGAGCCGCGATGGGCGAGATGACGAAATCCGATGATTTTCACTGCTGAAAATCAGCAAACCCAAAAATTTTTCAAACTCACTTTCGAAGAGTCGACGAAATTCCCAAAATTCTGCTCGGGCGTCGCCAATTGTTATGCCCCAATCCCAATGACGAACAGTAAATAAAATATAAATATAATGAGTTCGATGGGAGCGGACAATATGGGAGCAAGTAAGAAAAGTGATTTTGGGGAATGACTGGGGGAAGGAATGGACAAAGGAGGGGAAGGGTCTACAGTAACCGATGATAATGGGAGGGACGGACTGGTCAACGATCACACGTATTGACGGACTGGTCAACAATACGTGTGATCACAATCGGTCCCACCCGAACACTATATAAATAAATTTACCTTTGTTGATTAGTTCTAAAATTCTTTTTTGTTGTTGTTTTATCCTTTCCACAGAGGAATACTAATTTGGCCGATTGCTTCCAAAACTATATGACAAAAAAGGCAGCCACGAATAAAATTTGAAAAATTAGCTGGATATACTGATTCGCCAATCATATAGCCCAAGTTTATTCGCTCAGTCTATTCCTTCATTGATAAAAACTCAATCCATTTTAGCATGTCACAAATGACCCTGGAAATATACCTTGGAAATATTTATTAACCTTAACCTTTAAGCTTAAATTAAGTATAATTTTCTTTCATCCGAATAACTATAAAGGTTAGACTGAGGGTTATTTTATCGTACACTTCTAATAAATGTGAAAAAATAGTTTTTAAAATTTTGCGGACCCCGCGAAAACCAGTCCCCATCTCGGTCCCCGCTAGGGTCGCCAGTCCCCCGTCCCCGCGGTGACCAGTCTCCGTGGGGAATTCCGCCACCCTAATGTAAAACATCGATGGTCAAGTCGTGTGTAAATAAAGTACTAACTTATCACTAAATTCGATTCCTTTTCTCACACAACATCTAATATACCGTAAAGGCTCTAAAATAAGCCTCCCGGCTTATTTTTTTTCAAACCCACTCAAAGGGGAGGCTTATTTTAGAGCACTGGCTTATTTTTTTCGAACCCCCCTCTCGAACTACCTAGGTATATTTTAAAATGAAATTTAGGAAAGATTTACGTAAAAAAATGTTAAAAAGTAAAAAAATCAAAGGCAAATTCTGCGAAAATCTGCTTTACAATTAAAAGATTCATCACTCAAAAATAACTGTTCGTACACTGGAAATTCGTACACTGTTATTTTCTAAGCCTAATAACTCGGCTTATTAGATTCAACCGAGAAAATTTTTTTTCGTGATGTTAAAAGATTAATTGAATTAACTACGAAATGAGTCTAAGCCATTTCTATTGGTCAATTACGAAAAAAGACATAACCAAATTAAACACACGTAGCTTAAAAATTTCTAATTGACCAATCCGAACTGGCTTAGATTCATTTTGTAGCTAATTTAATGCTCTATCTTAAGATACCAAGAACATTTTTCATTATTGAGTTTAAGCCAAGTTACATTCGGAAAAAAACATGACCCATAGTCAAAACAATGGTTACTGTCAAGAAGAAAAGGGGGGCTTATTTTAGAACACCGGCTTATTTTAGAGCACCGGCTTATTTTTTTTCAAACCCCCTCAAAGGGGAGGCTTATTTTAGAGCACTGGCTTATTTTAGAGCACCGGGTTATTTTAGAGGAAATACGGTATAGTGTATTAAAATTTTATTCCTTTCCTTTTTGCCCTTAAACATTTATATATGTAATAATAAATCAAAATTCAGTTTCTATTCCAGTTTAAGTTATAATCGAGTTTTAGAGGCCCAGTTTTAAGGATCCAATCAAATTTTAAGGGTCCAATCAAAATTTCAATGGTCCAAACAAGTTTTAAGGTCTAAAAAAATTTATGGAGCAAAATTGAAAGAGACAAATGGTGGAGCCGATCATTTTCCTATAGAATCAAAAATCTGATACAAAGATAAGACAACTTGAGGAGCTCTAAAGGCTTCACTGCACCATCTACACGGAGCCAATGAGGAATTGCTTCCGACGTGCTTGTAACAATACATGTTTAGGTGATTCCATCATATTCAAAAATATATTAGCATATTCTGAAGGAGATGAGACTTACATACCTATCCTTTATAAACCATTACTATATTTCATGTTTTTTGTTGATTTTACATTTTATTATGATTGCTGCCAAAAAAGTTGTTAAAATTTTTCTAATTTGATAGAACCTCTAAACTGGAGTAGAGCCATATTATAGGTATGTTATTTTGCAAAAGCTATTAGTCCACTTGACTTTTTAAAAAACGCCCTTTTTGCACTTTTTGGAAAACGAATCTGGATGATATTTTGAAATTGTCTGACATCTGCTGGTTGTATTTAAAATTATTCGTAATTTTATTTCTTTTTGTCGTTTTTCCGCAAAAAATGTCGAAAAAGAAAAAATTATTTCTTTTATCGATTATTTTTTTATATTTTTTGTCGTCGATCTTGTCTTATGTTTATTTCATTTTTATAATGTATTATCGAATATTATTAGATTTGACTACGCTTTTTATGAGTTACAATTTTTGATTTTTTTAAAATAATAATCCTATATATTGTGAATATAACAGATCAATTATAGCAGCATTTCAGTATTGGTTAATGTTTATGTGCGAATATGATGAGAGTTTATTGGTTTATTTTTTTTATTTTACTATTTCTGTCAACTTTGCATTATTTCAAATAATTTTTTCAAATGAAGACTTACCATAATTTGTTGAGCCTCCCGCACATAATTTAAGAAGTTTTCTTGAAAATAATTTTATCACCTTTAATTTCCAAAATTTTTGATGTGTTATAATTAGGGTATGTAAAAATATCCATATAAAATCGCAAAATATCCGGATAAATTTGTATAATATTCACGTAAAATTTTAAAATTAGGTATGTAAAACCATTAAAAACATTCAAAAAATTTATTCTTATTAGTTTAAATTGCAAATAAGGAATATTAAGGTTTTCTAAAACTGTCGAGAAGATGAATAAAATAAGGTACTTGTGCAGTTTGGATCTCCTTTTTACCCCCCCCCCCAAC
>LDKF01000646.1:90022-100319 GCA_001026735.1 Rotylenchulus reniformis | reverse complement strand
TAAAAAAATCATTTTTCCATAAAGAAAGGCACAAAGAATGCATCGATTTAAAAGAACATTGATTTAAATATTTGTATAGACGAAATATATATGTTAGGTGTAGAAAAGAAGAAATAAATGGATGTCATAATCGGCGGGTCAAGGATCATTTGATCAATGATTACTGTAAGAAATGATCATGTCAAAAAGAGGGATTCAAATAATCGAAATAAAAAGAGTTATACTAACAAACAGTTTGCCATATAGGTAATCTTTCAAATGGTCAAAATTCGCCCTCTTTCCCGTTCTTCTCCACTTCAGTGTTGTCCCGATGAAGTTGCGATGGATGAGCTGGGTTGCTGATGCTTCTCCTCTGCGTCATCTCCGGCGCCAGACGATGAATCCGTTCCACAGATGCCTTCGTCACGGTGATCCTTATGACTTTCCCCATTCTGAAGCCATGAACTTTGCTGGTGTGATTGCTTTTTGCCAAAAGCGGGAGCAGTACACTCGTAGATGACCTTGGGGAAAAATTGATGAAAATTTCAGAGGCCCAAAATGAGGGTGAGATTGACTAATTATTCTAGAAATTGGAGGGCATTTGCGGGGGGAGAGGGAATATAAATTAAAAATCGGAAAAATGTAGGAAAATTGTGTGATCGGACCTTTTGTTTTCATATTTGAATTTCATGTTGGCATTTTCCCCATTTCGATGTTTGGTCCCCTCTAATTTTCTCCCCTCCCTTTTCATTCATTCTGTTGTTCACTCGTTCGGTTGGGTAAGGATCGACGAGTCGTGTATTGTTTTATTTTGTGCGTGAGCGGAATAAAAGGATTATTATTCCAATCTTCGATTGATTTGGAAAAGGGTTAAGAAAAACCCAGGTCTTCATCTTCATTTTTAATCCTATTTGGCGCTCCCTGCGGAACGACTTGGGACAAGCTGCAACTTCGACTTCATTGAAATTTTGTCTATCGATCCGGGTTGGACGATAGTTCTTCAGCTTCGACTTTTACTTCACTGTTGATTCGGGTTGGACAACAGTTCGACATAAAAAAAATTTACGTCCGGACTGGACCCATCACCATCGATCTTAAATTATCGATCCGGGCTGGACGATAATTTATTCTTCTGCGGGATTTTGAGCATACTGATCCGGGCTGGACAGTATTGAGTCGATCCGGGCTGGACGACCGCTCTTTTGATTTATTTCGATTCCGGGCTGGAACGAAAAAGTCTGACATCGTTTTTTAGTGCAGCAACTGAAGAGAGAGATCAGCGAAAAATCGATACTAGATTTAGACAATTTT
The DNA here is from genome assembly GCA_001026735.1 of Rotylenchulus reniformis. Classification (NCBI taxonomy): domain Eukaryota; kingdom Metazoa; phylum Nematoda; class Chromadorea; order Rhabditida; family Hoplolaimidae; genus Rotylenchulus; species Rotylenchulus reniformis. Next base: position 99,029 of record LDKF01000646.1, on the reverse strand, counting down.
TAGAAGGCATTCAAAGCAAAATGTGGAGTGTTCAGCAACATCAAGTTGGATATGGTGTGGAGAAGTTGAATGTGTTTGCTCCCAATCGAAATGTGTATTACCCGTCGTATGAACAGACGTTTGTGCCACAATTCGACCCGATAATCGATCCCGGCTGGAGTGTGCTTCAATCCAATCNGGGTAATTTCACCTCCAACGGAAATTAGACTTTTTGCAGACGATGTAAAAATCTTCGCAAAATTTCTTTCTATAATCGAATCCAACCTTCATGTATCATTATCTTCCATTCACCAATGGAGTATTAAATGGCTTTTACCAATCTCAATTACAAAAACATTTCTCCTTCATTTAGGTAAAAATAACCCAGCTATTACATACTCCATTGATAACACGCCAATTAATGACGTCGCATCTGTCCGCGATCTGGGTGTATCTTACAACTCTACTCTAGATTTTTCAGATCACATTCAGCAAATTGGTAGATCAGCTACACTTTGTTCTTTACAATTATTACGCATCCTTCATTCATCAAGTCCAAAAATCTGGTCATTAGCTTACAAATCATATGTTCGACCCAAACTTGAATATGCACCAGAAATTTGGAACCCTCTATCTAAAAAACAAACAGAGAAGCTGGAGCGTGTTCAAAAATTCTTCACCCGCATTGCTCTCCGTAAATGTAAAATTCCCCACACATCATATGTTTCCCGTCTAAAAATCTTTGATCTCGAGCCCCTTTCTCTTAGGCGTACTTCCTTTGATCTAACTGCCCTTTACAAGTTATTTTACGCCACACCCACTTAGATCCCACTGATTTTGTTGAGTTTTCTACCAGACCAGCTCGTAGGCATCAATATCAACTTATTGTTCCTCGTAAATCCACAAAATCTCAATTCTCACTCATAAATCGTACGATCAACTCTTGGAACTCTCTCCCTGCAGAAGCATTCGAATCTTCTTCTCCTCATACTTTCTTCAATTGGCTCATTAAAAATCTTCCTCTAATCCATCAATCATCGCCTTACATTTACTATTGATTGTAGTTGTTATCAAAGTGATCAATTGATTTACCATGCTTTATACAATGTCACATTTTCATTTTACTACCAATGTCCTCTCGGATACAATGTATTTCTTCTCCCCCTCCCCTCCCCCTACCCCCAATTCATCATTTAAGTGGCAATGTATTTTGTCCTATTGATGTTGAATAAAATGACAAATTCATTAGCTTTGCCTCTGCTTAACCAGTCGCTTGCTGATTTGATGGAAAACGCTAATAAGTAAGCCTACTCGAAACCCAATCAGCTAATCAATCACATCGTGTGCGTTTCTGCCACGGAAAATTTCAATTTGCATGGAACTCGAAAATCACTTATATCGGGCTATGTAAAATTCTTATTTGCGTTTTGAAGTTTTGAATTTAAAAATAGCAAAAAAGAAAAAACAATCCTTTCTGAAGGTTGAATAAAATATTTCGACCGAAAGTATGAAATCACCAGTGAGACAATGTCGGATAGTTGCAAATTTCCAGGTGGTCCGAAATGCAAAATGTCTTAATTAATGGGCCCGTGATGGCAAATCATCGGATTAATGCCGTAGATGCCACTCCGCAAAGGAAAGAATTAGATGTATGATTAAGGATTATGAAATTTTATGAATATCCCATTGAATAAGAAAACATTTAGAAGTCTCCTCTTTATTGGTAGAAAATGTCGTGCTTCTAAGAATGTTTTCGGTTCCGTACAATTCCATCTGGGAATTCAAAAAACAAAAATGAAATTGATTCTAAGTTCAGAAAACCACCCACCCCCCCCCNCCCCCCCCCCCCCCCCCCCCCCAGCTAAATTATAACTAATAGCTGATTCGTGGGGATCCGTTTGAATTCAAGCAAAAAAAATCGGCTCACAGTTCCGAAAAAGATCCAAAAGGTTCGAGAAGTGCCAAATTTTATTCTACATGACAGTCCATGAGGTAAGAAGTGAGTGATCACAGATCATCAGTTCAGAATTCACTCTGCCACCTCCGACCATTCGCAATTGTCATTTGTTGAATATTCCAGACAATTCCTGACAATCTTTGCCCGATTTGGCCCAATTAGGGGTCCATTTTCCGAATTTTCTCTTTTTCCGATTTCACTTCCTTCCCCCGTGGCGAATGGCGATCGCTGCAAATTAATTTTCATTTTCTTCAGCAGAGGATTGACCTGCGCATTCCACGATGGTTTCCATGGTGACCAACCAATGCCATGGACAGTGGCTGGTCAAGAATTTGGCAATTTGGCCGAAATCTCGAGTCTTTAGAGGAGATTTGAAAGGATTTTCAAGGAATTTGACCTTAAAATTTGGAGGAAATCCTCATGAAAAAATTTAGCTTTTTGGCCACCATCTTAAAATCATTTCGACATTTCGAATAAATTCTTTGAAAATTTTAGGAGATTTTTCGATAATTTTCAGCAACCTTTTGCTTAATCTATGTATTAGACAGCTAGACCTTGGAATGTTTCGGAAAAAATACCCAAATGTAAAACTCTTTTTGCTCTTTTTTAACGGGGTCAAAAATATTTTTGGCACAATTTTTATACAATGCCAAGATTTAGTTGGAATATTTATTCCATTAGCTCAAAAGCCTGAAGGAGAAAAGGGTTCAAAATTTATTTTTCCAAAATTTTTTGCCCTTTAAGTTACAAAAATGGCGGCCGAAGTGCACATCATCGGCGAACTACAAAGTGCTCACGGCTTTCCCAGCAACCGGTTGTCCTGCCGATGGGCCTTACATTTAGGTGTTTCTCGCAATTTTCAAGATTTTTCGCATAATTTTCACAGGCGGCGGGTGGCGAGTTGTGCAGGGCGACCAGGAGGGCCAGACATGGACGGACTTGCCGGACACCGAGGCGGCCTATTTTGCCCATCCCATCGACATCCATTTGGCCACCCGGACCATCCAAGGTTCTATTGGACTCGGAAATGGGGGAAAACCACAAAAAATTCACATCCCTGAAAGCATTTGGGTCTAAGGAATCTAGCTAGGTGTCTGTTCTTTGGCTTTTTGCTTCAACTTCATATGTCCGAAATTATTTAACTGGGGAATGCATCTCGAATTCGCCACAGTTCCCTTTTTCAACACATCCTACCAAATAATGAAGAGTTATGGCCAAAGAATTAACCAAAAATCTCGCGATCATAAAATTTGCAAATATGTAAATTTGATGGAATTCTGATCTCTCGCTTCCTTCCTTCTCGTTTTCTCTTGGATTTCCTTTTTTGTTCTCATCTTTTCGTCTCGACCAGAAAGATCCCTGCTGGTTAGAAGACATGCGTGTGCCGCTTTAGGTTGGCCCCGGTTGTTGTTGGAGGTGTGGCACTACGACGAATATGGACGGCATCAGGTGTGCGGCTACGGCACCTGCTTTGTGCCCAGTTCGCCGGGTGAGCATCAGGTGGATCTCTTGTTCATTTTTATCAGTAGAAATATCTAAAAGTGGCACTTTTGTTTCCGATCACTTGGCAACACTGATCCGAATGCTCCCGATCACCCTCCTTTCCTCCTTCCTCCCAGATCAAGTGCCATTGCTGGCGTCCTCGCGGCGGTCTACGGGAAGAGCTGACGCGGCGTCTGTTGGGCGGTGCGTTGCGTCTCCGGTCGCTTTCCGTGCTGACCAATCCGGAACAGATGGCCCAGCTGAACACGGTCGCGGCCGGCACGGTGGAACTGCGCCTGGGCGTGATCACGCGCCATTTTGACCGATTCGGGATTTTATGCTGAGGGATCCGGGACACCAATCTCGATCGGACCCGACTCTCATCATTCCCGCAAAGGGAAGATTGTCCGCAGATCCACCAATGTCCGAAAAGGATAATCCGGACCAAATCTAGAGGTGCATGATCAAAATTCTTTGTACATTAGAATCTACATTGGACACTAATGAATTTGTTCGACATCTAAGTGAAACAGAATAAGTTGGCTGATCAAAAACAGGATGAAGATGATCAGCAGAATGCTCTAGCTGACCAAGTACTCGATAAAATTAATGAAAAAACGTAAAAAAATCATTTTTCCATAAAGAAAGGCACAAAGAATGCATCGATTTAAAAGAACATTGATTTAAATATTTGTATAGACGAAATATATATGTTAGGTGTAGAAAAGAAGAAATAAATGGATGTCATAATCGGCGGGTCAAGGATCATTTGATCAATGATTACTGTAAGAAATGATCATGTCAAAAAGAGGGATTCAAATAATCGAAATAAAAAGAGTCATACTAACAAACAGTTTGCCATATAGGTAATCTTTCAAATGGTCAAAATTCGCCCTCTTTCCCGTTCTTCTCCACTTCAGTGTTGTCCCGATGAAGTTGCGATGGATGAGCTGGGTTGCTGATGCTTCTCCTCTGCGTCATCTCCGGCGCCAGACGATGAATCCGTTCCACAGATGCCTTCGTCACGGTGATCCTTATGACTTTCCCCATTCTGAAGCCATGAACTTTGCTGGTGTGATTGCTTTTTGCCAAAAGCGGGAGCAGTACACTCGTAGATGACCTTGGGGAAAAATTGATGAAAATTTCAGAGGCCCAAAATGAGGGTGAGATTGACTAATTATTCTAGAAATTGGAGGGCATTTGCGGGGGGAGAGGGAATATAAATTAAAAATCGGAAAAAGTTGTAAAACACTAAAAATTAATAGAAGTATTTTGTCCCATTCTATTCTGGATTATATTCCCACCTGTTGAATGCGCATCTTGGCCAATTCCTTGCCCGGCACGCTCATCTGACGCAAAGAGGCCGCAATAGATTGGCCAAACCATGAACAATCGTCCTGTTGCAGAGCAATTGTAGCAGGGAGATGTTGTTGGAACTCAAAAGATAATAATACATTTAAATAATTCGAAAAAAGTCACATTGTCGCAATTATTGTTGTTCTCCTTGTACTTATCCTTGGTGTCATTCTCTTCCGACAGCTAAAAAGATGTTTATAGGTAAAAGAATTTAAAATAATACATTTAAAAAGTCAAAAGGGCGTAGAATTTTCATAGCATAACACAATAAAATAATTTTGTAATTTGTTTGCTATTAAACTAAAGTTGGAATCTTCTGGCACATTATTAAGCATTGCCTCTATTTCCTTATAAAAATAAGAAGTTCTTAATCATCTTTTCTAACATAAAAGTAACTTATATATCGTCTATCCTACCGTACTCACCTTCTCATGTTCGCGTAGTGCCAAAAGTTTTCGCTTCGGTTTCCTGCCCCGTTTCTTCGGAATCCGCACCAGTCCCTTGTCCAGCCCGTCGTTGAACATCTTCTGTTGCTGCAAGTTCCTCAACGAAGAAGATGATGTGGATTGTTGCGAGGACCCTTTTGATGTCGATGATCCTTTGGTGGTGCTCGTCTGTGTACTGTTAGGCGAGGCCTCGTAGGCCGGTGGATTGGTCTGTAAATGTATTTTAAAAGAAATTCACATTTAAAAAATTTGCACTATTAATTGATCCATGCGCCATCCAATTCCCTAATAATCGATTCAAAAATAAAAAATCGCGGAGGATCCGAACTTTGGGTTCCCGTCCCACCACACTGGCCAACAGGTTGTTGCTAGCAGCGGCGGCAAATGCCAGCTTCAGCATAGAATCGGCCGCGTCCAATGCGTCCGGTGACATCATTCGCTTNGGACTGAGGAGAGGATACGAAAATGGCGTGAAAGATCTACCATCCCAAGTACAAATAGTCGTCCCTTGGAGAGGGTTGATCCTGGACCCAAGAGGGGAAATTCGAAATTCGATAGAGGATGGGAACATTTGGTATTGGGACTAAAAGGCGCAGGAAATCCGGTACACGATCATGGACGATTCTTGGTCTCCGCACTCCGAAGGAAGTTGTAGCTGGTTCACCACCAAATGACCTTTCGGTTGACAGCTCGAATTGTGACTCTGCTTGTGGATTGTGGCGCTGAACTCGAAGATGAGGGACCATCTTCTTCAGAGGGCCGAGATGTAGGAAAATTGTGTGATCGGACCTTTTGTTTTCATATTTGAATTTCATGTTGGCATTTTCCCCATTTCGATGTTTGGTCCCCTCTAATTTTCTCCCCTCCCTTTTCATTCATTCTGTTGTTCACTCGTTCGGTTGGGTAAGGATCGACGAGTCGTGTATTGTTTTATTTTGTGCGTGAGCGGAATAAAAGGATTATTATTCCAATCTTCGATTGATTTGGAAAAGGGTTAAGAAAAACCCAGGTCTTCATCTTCATTTTTAATCCTATTAAAAGTTGTAAAACACTAAAAATTAATAGAAGTATTTTGTCCCATTCTATTCTGGATTATATTCCCACCTGTTGAATGCGCATCTTGGCCAATTCCTTGCCCGGCACGCTCATCTGACGCAAAGAGGCCGCAATAGATTGGCCAAACCATGAACAATCGTCCTGTTGCAGAGCAATTGTAGCAGGGAGATGTTGTTGGAACTCAAAAGATAATAATAATATTATAATACATTTAAATAATTCGAAAAAAGTCACATTGTCGCAATTATTGTTGTTCTCCTTGTACTTATCCTTGGTGTCATTCTCTTCCGACAGCTAAAAAGATGTTTATAGGCAAAAGAATTTAAAATAATACATTTAAAAAGTCAAAAGGGCGTAGAATTTTCATAGCATAACACCAAAAAATTAAGATAATAAAACAATAAAATAATTTTGTAATTTGTTTGCTATTAAACTAAAGTTGGGATCTTCTGGCACATTATTAAGCATTGCCTCTATTTCCTTATAAAAATAAGAAGTTCTTAATCATCTTTTCTAACATAAAAGTAACTTATATATCGTCTATCCTACCGTACTCACCTTCTCATGTTCGCGTAGTGCCAAAAGTTTTCGCTTCGGTTTCCTGCCCCGTTTCTTCGGAATCCGCACCAGTCCCTTGTCCAGCCCGTCGTTGAACATCTTCTGTTGCTGCAAGTTCCTCAACGAAGAAGATGATGTGGATTGTTGCGAGGACCCTTTTGATGTCGATGATCCTTTGGTGGTGCTCGTCTGTGTACTGTTAGGCGAGGCCTCGTAGGCCGGTGGATTGGTCTGTAAATGTATTTTAAAAGAAATTCACATTTAAAAAATTTGCACTATTAATTGATCCATGCGCCATCCAATTCCCTAATAATCGATTCAAAAATAAAAAATCGCGGAGGATCCGAACTTTGGGTTCCCGTCCCACCACACTGGCCAACAGGTTGTTGCTAGCAGCGGCGGCAAATGCCAGCTTCAGCATAGAATCGGCCGCGTCCAATGCGTCCGGTGACATCATTCGCTTCTTTTGTGGTTGAGCAGAAGTGCCGGAAGAAGTAGCTGGACTAGCAACAGTAACATCAGCAGAAGTAGCAGCACTTTTTGTTGGCTGAAAATGTGTTAATCAAAAAAATGAAATTTCCATTGCGAAAGATTTTCTTTTTTTCCTTGCGAATTATTATTTTCCCAACATTTATAATTACAAGTTTTCTTGTTTTTGCATATATTGGAATATAAAATGTTTATTCATGCGAAAAAAAATCTCGAAAAAAATCAAAAAAGAAATCCGAAAAAATCGATTAATCGTTATTTATGATCGATTGAAAACATCTAAAAAATTTACTTATTAAATAAAAAATGTGTTTTAAAAACAGATAATTGGTAAAATCATTTCGCGATAATTTGAATTGCTCTATATTTAAATTAATAGTGTAAAGAATTGTATAACTTATCTATATAACTTCCTATACCATAATTCTCACTTTGTATTCCGGTTCCTCCGTCTCAAGACGCCCGTCGTTCAGAATGGTCACAAATTTCTCTTCATCCTCTTAATTTTAATTTTTTTGATAAAAAATCAAGTAAAATCCTGAGTTCTAACCATTATTATCATTTCCCTTGGCACGTTTTTTGAGCGATTTTATGGGCGAAGTGTCGGGCAATGAAATTTCTTGGCTGAGCTTAGCACTCAGCATCGACTCCATCAACAGCGGAGACGGCTTTGGAATGCGAGAGGAACGACTGTGGAAAAAATATAAATAAAAATGATGATGAAAATAGAAAAAGTGCGCCAAAGTAAAGTAGGAACGAAATTTGTAAGGACTAAGAAAATTAGCCATTTTATTGCATTTATATATTTTCTTTTGCTTTTAAAAATTTTTAAAAATCTAACTATTTCCTTTTTTTGTAAAAATAACATTTCTGTTCTGCGTAATTTAGATATTTTTATAAGATATTTTTAAATATTTTGTTCGCGAATGGTCTTTTTTAAATAAAAATCTAATGGCATGCCTACAAAACACCGATTCATCAAAACGCCGATTCATCAAAACACCGATTTTACAAAACACCGACTAGGCCAAAAACTATCAAAACACCGACTCGACCAAAAACTATTAAAACACCGACTCATCAAAACACCGACTGAGCCAAAAACTATCGAAACACCGACCTGACCAAAAACTATTAATACACCGACAAAAATACCGATCTTAATTTTTCACCGGCATTTGTTGCATTTTCACAAATTAAATCTGATGAAAAATTTAAAATTGATGTCATCTTTAATCATTTACTTATTTCTTTTTATTTAGACCTTGCCGATTATTTAGAATCGGCAAGGTCCTTGCCGATTATTTAGACACACTTCTGAAGGATATTCCAAAACAATTGGACAATGCCCGTGCCTCGAGAACATGTACATCCCGGAAGCGCCAGAAGAAGTACATCATCAAAGAAGAAAAAATAGCGGAAGTTTTAGAAAGGGCGGAATACCATGACGATGAATCCTAATGGAAAATTTTCACTTTTGGGGTTATTGATGCAAGGTTATGTTGGGGGCCTTTTTGTCAGATCTAATGCCGATGATGAGAGCAGCAGGGAATCCGATTCTGAAAGCTAATACTTTGGTTTTCACTAATATTTGAGTGAATGTCCCCGGTTTCATCAATTTATCACAGGTTTATAATTTTTATTTGCAAAAGAAATAAAATTACAATAATGAATAAAAAGGGAT
>LDKF01000646.1:63111-89922 GCA_001026735.1 Rotylenchulus reniformis | reverse complement strand
TTCGCCATTTATAAACCTAAAAAATAATTTTAGTTTTTTCTTTAAAAAATCCTAAACCGTGCACAGCGTTGGCGCTTGTTGAACGCCGAAAAGTGCTTTTAAGCGATCGCAAGTTTCCACCGCGTTGACGCCTTCCATGAGCAACTGTCGGGTCTGCTCGCGCAATTCCTCATAGTCCGGCAACCGAGCGAGAGAGGAGGAAGACATTGAATTAATTTTCAAGTTTCTTTTTGAATAAATACTTTTCTTAGTTCTGGTAAATTTTTTAATAATAAAAAAAAATAAAAAACTAGTTTTGTCTAAAATGCTCGAGATAATCTACATAGCTTAAAGGAAGGAGCAAATAATTTTTTCATCAATTTATTTTACTTACTTTTTTAAAAAACATTTGCTTTAAATCAAAGGAAAATAAATTAATTAAATGTTCCTTTAAAGTTTTTTAAAAATATCTTATATCCAATTTATGGTATGTTTATACAAAATTTAAAAGGAATCAGTGTAAAAAATAAAAAATCGACATTTATTCTAAAAATTTCAAAAAATGATTTTTTATGTTCATAAAAGTGAAAACATTTATAAAATTATTTTCATAAACAATTAAAAAAACAAAGTTCTACCTATCCTCCAAGAATCCAGAGTAATTTTAATTTTTAGTCGCAAAAAACCGAATTTTCAAGTCTTTTATCTTTTTTATCCCTTAATAATGATTTTTTACAAAATACAAATTAATAAATAAATTAATAATGCTTGAAGATGATGAATATTTGAGAAAAAAACCTTACCATTACTTGCATCACTTATTAATTTCATTTTGTGAGTAAAAATTTCGAAAAAATTTTTAGAATAATATTTTAATTATACGACCGATTAAAAGAATTCTCTAGAATTATTTTCATCTCTCTTCTTTTCTTCGTTGTATATGTATATTTTTGAAAAATGAACCAAGGAATTTCTATGTCGAATGCATAGAAATTATTACTAGGGCTCTGGGATTCTTACTAGTTAGTTTATAACTAGGGCTTGAAATTTAAGGTAAAGGAATTTTTTCTGCTGACTCAGAATGGCCTAAAAACCACGTAAAATGCATTTTTAACTTTTTGAACCCTCTAACATCGGTTTTTATTTGCCTTTTTTTGTCTTTTTGACCCTTTTTGGGTTTTTATACCTTTTTATGCCTTTTTTGACTTTTGGAGCAAATTTTTATATATTTTTGCTCATTTTTTGAAACAGAGAGCCGAAAATTGAAAATTTTTAAAATTTTTCAGGGATCCGAAGAGGATAAGAAAAGAAAAAATGAAAATACCTTTTTAATCAAAAATTGAAAAATTGGATTTTGGCTGGTCGATGATATATATAAGAGTGGGAATTAGTAGGAATATTTTTGGAAAATATTTAGTTAGATGGTGAATTGTCTAAAAATTGCTTCTAAAATAAAATTTTGATTTTTAAATCCTTTTTTTTGCAATCTTAGTTTCTTTTTTGATGCCTTTTCAGCGTTTTTCGTGCCTTTTTGGCATTTTTATGCTTTTTCGTGCCTTTTTCGCGGATTTTGATGCATTTTTAGGCGCCTTTTTGGCTATTTTTATGCCTTTTTTTCAAGCCCTAGTTATAACTATTTTTGGGCCATAGTCTATGGCCAAATATGCATAAAAAAATGATTTTCGGAAATTTTAAAGAAAAAATGAAAAGAAGTGAAGATTTCAAAAATTCAAGTCAGTTTTTTAAACAAAAAATCTTAAAAGGGCTCAAATGCTCAATCTTCGGCTGCCTCTATTTTAAAAATTTGCCTACTTTTCATAGTTTAATAGAGACAATTTTTAGTTTATAAAAGCAATACATTTATGTAACATGCCAAATTCCCCTTCCTCCCGAAATGTTAAAAAAGCCGAAACATTTTCATAAGGATAATTCTTAAAAAGTAAAATTTGGCCAATTTCATAAAATGATCAAAAAGCGAAATTCTTCCCCCCCCCCAAATTCGTTTTTTGCTCGCCGGGATCCCCTCAAGTTATGGCAATTTTCCAACAAACCCGAAAATTTTAAATTTTTTCCTCTCTCGAAAATTTTTCTTGTTTTACTCTTGTTCCCTAAAAAATTTTCCTGGCAAACTCTTGACCGCTTGGCCCGAAAATTTCGACCTGTATCTTGTTGACAGACAATTTTTCAAAATTTTCTCCGGCGGCCCCTATCGGTGCCGTCGACATCTCTTTAAATCATGAAATATCTTCTGAAAAATTTTCTAACAAGTATGTAAGCAACATAAAATGTTCAATTTTCTTAAGGGAAAAATAGCCCACATCGCCAACTACTTTGAACGGGTATTCTAATGTATGATAATAGCCATATTTGCATCATTTTATCTTAAACATTTCTTATTTTATTATTAATATCTAAAAGATATTTTTAGTGAATTTTGTGATTAGGTATGCTTGTTTTCGTGCAATCGCCCAAGCGAAATACTTAAAAAATGCTTTTTTAATGCGAAATGCTTTTTATTTTTAAGGCCATAACTGGCTTATTTTCAGGGAAAAAACTTGGCAGCCCGGTCTTTATACATGGTATCTAGTAGGTTCAACAGTATTACCGCTGTACGGTACGCATTTTACGCGTACACCGTATAACTTTATGGTTCTTTCGATTATCCGTGTTAAAACAGTATCTTCTTCGTTTGGTACTATATATGGTGGTACTGGGTACGATATTTGCGGCCCCGACATTTGCGGCTATCGCTAGTATAGAGGAGCTATTTTTAACCTATTTTTCAAATCCAATTCACGCAATTTTTTAAAAATAGTTATTTTCTGACCAACAAAAGTGATTTTTTTAAATTAGCATCGAAATTAATATACAGAAAATTTTTTTTCTTTTTTTTTGAGTACTATTCAGATAATCAAAAAAATATTTGAATAGAAAATTAACCCGCTTTCCCCATTTTCAACCTAGCAAAAATTTGACATATAACATACAAAGAAATTTTTTGAAAGAAAAAATAAAAATATACATAATATAACGAAATATTTATAGATCATTGATCGATCTTTGAGAGAAAGAAATCACTGTTCCATTCCATTGCTTGATGTTGCTTTTTCATCTACAACTTCTGCCTGATCACTTTCCATCTGTTGCCTATCTGATACACCCTCTTCTCCTCCCATCTTTTGAACTTGTTGTTCTGGTTGTTGTGGTTGTATTTCATCCTCATTTGTCAAGAGTACTGGTTCGACTTGGGGTCCTGCCATTGGATTTGGAGCTTCTTGCCCTTCTACATTCATTTCTGGTACAGCTTGAACTTCTTCTGGTCGTTTTTCGTCTTCATTTTCGTTCAAAACCACCGACACGGCCCCCACACGAAGTGTAGCGATCTCCTCCTCAATAGCAGCTTCCAGCTGTGATTTTTCCGTCGGGAATGCCGATTTTCGATCGTTTACAAAGTCAATCATCGCCCGAGGGATTTGAGCCTGTTGATGAGCGGACAAATGGCTGACAAAATCACGCAGCGAACGCTTTAGGTCCGGCTGATTGGCCAACTGTATGTATTCGCGGAACTCGTCAAAGTTCAGTTGGGAGAGAAGTGCCTTAAAAAATTAAGAAAAATGTAATTTTGAGGGGAAATATTTGAAAATTCAAATAAAAATTTCAGGTGCATGGAAATATAGTATTTAAAAATCACCCCATAGCAAAATAAAGTAAAATAATTCCGTAACCAGGGGCCTTATTTTCATCTCCGGGTTAGGCTAACCCGTGTTAACTCGCCTAACACGGGTCAGCGTAACACGGGTTAAGCCCTTCTCTTAATCCTTATTTTCATCTCTAACACGGGTTAAGCTAACACGTGTTACGTTAACATGGGTTAAGACTTAAGAGACAAAATGAAAAGGACGAACTAATAAGAGAAGAATGAAAAAAAGAAATAATAAATAAATAATAATAAATAAAAACTAAAAATATATGTAGTAAAATCTGCCAAATTATAATTTTATTATTCTTCACTCGATTTTAATTCCAATTGTTATTCCATTTGTCATTCGATTGTTGTTGAACTTTTGTCGGATTGGGAGAGGAAGGAAGAACTTTGTTCCCTTGTGTTGAAATGGATCGAATGCAGCTACTTGTTTATGTATAGAAAAAAATATGATAGCATGTTATTATTATTTTGCTAATACTTAACACGTTATAATTGAATTAATAATACTTAACCCTGCTACGACTTTGGGTTAGATTAACCCGTGTTAACGGACTAACACGGATCAAGGCGAAAAGATGAAAATAGAGATTGGTTCTTAACACGGGTTAAGTGCTCGCCTAACACGTGTTAACGTAACCCGGGTTAGTGAGTTAACACGGGTTAGGTGAGGGAGATGAAAATACGGATCAAGGATTCGCTAACCCGTGTTAGGCAAGTTAACACGTGTTAATGACTTAACCCGGAGATGAAAATAAGGCCCCAGGGGCGTAACGAGCCGATGATTTCAGGGGGGGGNTAGGGGAAATTTGTAATGAAGTTTTAACGAATTTGCTTAAGGAAATTGATCAATTTTTTGCCTTTTGTGAAAACAAATTCGAAAAATTTTTCAAAAAAAATTTTAACAGGGGGACCCTTTTCATTTTTTTGGATCTTAGAATTTCAGGGGGGGCTTCAGCCCCCCTTAGCCCCCTCCCCCCGTTACGCCCCTGTCCGTAACTGCAAGATTTTACCATAAATGTCACCGAACCGACGGCTTTGGCACACTGTATGAACTTGGACCAAATGTTCTCCTTATCTTGCTGGTCCGACCACGGCCTTTTCTGTGCCAACTTGACCAATACATTGGACAGGAAGCCGTTGAGTGCCGGATGGTTTTCGTGAATACGTTGGATGGTGTGGAAGAGCACCGGAGATAGGGGCGTGTCTTGGAGCAGTGCCTCAACTGAAAAATCAAAACATTTTATTATAAAACAAAATAAATGAAAAATATTTTGGGTCTAAAAATGAGTCAATTATGATATTTGCCAAATATTTTCGATGTGGTCCCTATATAAATTTTTATAATTTAAAATTCATTTTTTATGGAACCCTTGGACTAATAAGAGAATATTTACCTGTTGTGGCTAACACGTCCTTGCTTACATTGAACTCCTTGTTCGAATCAATTAGAAGGATGTCCAAATCTGGATAAGTAAATAAGTTGGAAGAAAAATAAATTAAAAATTTAATTATTTCCCATTTTTCTCACTTTGCATCAAAAAGCCTTGCTCCTTGCGATTTGGCTTTATCCTGTGCAACTCCAACAATAATTCCTGTGCAGAGAGCAGTGGTTCATTGCTCTCAATGTGGCGTCCGAAAAGGAGCTTCTTGAAGAAGGCGGGTACCGAGTTACTGTTCTTGGCACTGAGCACAAATTTTGGCACAAGTTTGAATAGTTCATCCTAAAGCGAAGAAAAACTAAAAAACTATCCAAAAATGCTTTTTTTAATATAAAAGAATAATTTTTTCAATTCTTGAATGTGGAGTGTAAGCCATTGGAATGATATTAGGATAGGAATAGATTTTTATGTCAATATTCGAGAATAAAAATTTGACGTTTTTATAATAAATTACTATCATAAAATCTTTTTGTTTAATTATCATAATTCATAATGAATATACTCACCTTGTTAAGTCCCGTCAGAATTGGGATTAGTGAACGGACATCGGTGCCCCGGGAATAGTGCAATTTGCGCACACTGTCCACCAATTCAAGTGATGGGGGATTTCGTTCAGTTAGCTAAAAAAAAATAAATTTTTTTGAATTAAAATTAATTTTTCTTAAGAATACCAAGTGCACTATTCTGGCAACCAGAGTCTCCGCCTCCGAGGGACAATTGTTGATCATGGCCAACAGCTCATCTGAATGCATTCCAATGGATTTGATCGCAATTTCGATGCTTCGAAAGGTGACCTAATAAGAAAAATAATAAAGGCAAAATTTATACAAGAAATGAATTTTTTAAATCAATGTATGGCTTAATATAAAATAAATTTAAAAAAATGTTTATAATTTGTAGTTAATGATCATTGAGTTCCGCTTCACTTCTAAAGGGATCATTTATAAATTTTTGTTACCCTTTTTATTTCAGTGCCTGCACGAGCGTAAATGGACGCAAGTTGGTTGAGCAACGAATGGTCTTGTGGCAGTAGGGAGAGGAACAAGAAAAGTCCCGCCCGGATAAGCCCTTCATCCCAAGGCAACTCCTCTATCATCTCTTCCACCTGTTTTTAATTAAATTACAATCAATTTGTTTTATTTGTCTTAATATAATATTTTTAATTTCCAAATTAGTGCAGCCCTATTCATATAAATATAAATATCGACCAATAAAATAATGTGATATGTGTTTAAGTATTAAATAATTCCAAATTATAATAAATTAATGGTAAATGACCACCTGTCGATCAACACGTCCATTAGCGTGCCAAATCACGCGTGGTGCAGTGGAACAGACCAAATACTCGCCCATTTCCACCAAAAACTGACGCACATCAGGTCGCAAAAAGTCCAGTTGGTACAGCTCCTTCACTGTCTTTACGCACTAAAATAACGTAAATATTACCTTATATACTGATGATTTCCATAAAAATTCTTAACATTACTTAACCGAGTTAAAAATCTTTATCATTATATTGTGAGAATTAAAAATCAGGATTCAGATGAAATGCTCACATGCTCCTTGATGTCGATACGCTCAAAGTAGCTGAACTCCATGAGAAGTTTGAGCAGTTCGTGCCGTTGTCGTGCCCGGGTAAGGATTAGTTCGCGCAGTGTGGTCATTGCAAATGCGCCATACACCTGAAAAAAAATCAATTTTATATAAAATTAATATATTGTCAACTTTGTCAAGGCATGCTCTCCTTAGAATTTTCAAAGAAGGTGGGCTTAAATATGGAGCCTCGAGGAATATCCGATGGAAAAGTCTAAAAGGGAAAAACGGAAAAATTATTTAAAAAAATAAACGAACGTTTCTTTGTGTTCTCCCCTCTCGTATAATGTAGAAAGAAGATTGTAGAGACAAGCATCATAGCGTGCTTTCAATTCTTGGGCCGTAAATTGCGGCCCAAAAGCAGTGGGCGAAACGCAAATTGAATGGCTGAAATATTATAAATTAAGGGAAAAAATTATATATTAATATGGCAAAATATTTAAATCTGCCTTTTTACCCCATCGATTGAGCAAACAATTCTGAGAGCCATAATAGTGCCAAATCTGTCCTTGATTTTTGGTCTTCGATTATGTAATTTTGCAGGATGGCTTCCAATTCTTTTGTGAGCGCGGATTTGAAACGAGTTACCAGCCGGACAATAATCTTCTGCTGGGCCAATCCTGCACCGCCTTGCACGGCTCGTTCTGAACTTTTAAATTTTAGGAAAGTTTCAATTTAAAAAATTTCATACTAGCTACTTTTTAATTTGGAATTATTTTTTAAATTTACATTTAAATAAAAGAAAACTATTTAAATATTTAAAACCAATTTTTTCCTACCATCTTTCTGGGAAGAATTTTTGCTTAAAAAATTATAATATATAAAAAGTTAATTTTTTTTCTATCCAACAAACACAATAATTTTTCCTTTTTTACTTTCACTATTAAGTATCCGGTGGAAAGTGCTGAGAATCAGTTGTTCCGCTTCCTTTGGTACCAATTCCCGCGTCGAGTTGAACAGATTCCAGTTTTGTAGCCGTGCCTTCTTTTGTACTGGCAACTTAAGAAAAATATTTTGATTTATTTTTTTAACACAAAATAATCTAATAAAAATATGAAAAATTTAAAAGTAAATTAAAGATTATAAAACTAATCCTGATTCATAAATCACCTGTGGCTCTGCAAACGTGTCTTCCTTCTTTTCCTTGGCCGTTTGTCCATTTGCAGCTGATCCTGATCGATCAGTGAAGGGAGTTGGTGGGATGATAGCTCCCTCTGATCTAGCTGCTTGGCGCTCTAAAAAATTAGAATATTCTAAAATTAGTAATTAAATTATTTAATAATTTTATGCCAATTAAATGTTAAAGTACCCATGTAAAGTTTCTGCTTCTCAGCCTTTATATACTGTATTCCGGGACCTTCACCTTCGCGAGTCCTTGAAATCCAAGGGAATTCGATGTTAGATTCGTATAATAAAAATACATTTGTATGGCCATCATCCGAGCCAGATGGCGTTTTTGTGCCTTAAGAAAATGAAAATTATAAATTAATTACAATTAGTCATGCAAATTACCTCGCTTCCAGCCTCGTCAATTGGTGTATAACTTGA
Organism: Rotylenchulus reniformis; assembly: GCA_001026735.1. Classification (NCBI taxonomy): domain Eukaryota; kingdom Metazoa; phylum Nematoda; class Chromadorea; order Rhabditida; family Hoplolaimidae; genus Rotylenchulus; species Rotylenchulus reniformis. Next base: position 81,657 of record LDKF01000646.1, on the reverse strand, counting down.
AGCGAATGCTGGTGGCATTTCATCAGGCAAGGTATACTGCAAAATTACAATATTCAAACGAAAACGATAGATCCTTGCAGATCTAAAACCATAAATCCAAATTTGAAATATAGATTGATATATCCCCATTCAGTGGCGGTTTTAGGGGGGGGGGGTACGAGGGGCTACGTACCCCCCAAGCCCGAAAAATAAAATTTTTTCGGGGGGTCAGGGGAGGAAAAAGGGGGAAAAATCGAAAAAGAGGAAGAAAAATCGACCAATTTTTATTAAGAAATTGGTCTAAAATCTCAAAAATTTCTCCCGGTGGCCCCTATCAGGACCGCCGGACCCCCCAAAATTGCTAAAATTGGAGAAAAATTGCTAATTTTTAGATAAAAATGAAAAATAACCCCTAAAACCCGACTTTTCACCCAAAAATACACCCCTAAAAATGAACATTTCAAAATTTTTGTCAGCATGCGTACCCCCTCCAAGCCTCTGGACATGGGTACCCCCGCCCCTCAAGGCGAAATCCTAGAACTGCGCCTGTCCCCATTTCACTCCACTCCTAATATAATTGTCCCTGATTACTCTTTGTATTACCAGGCTGATCATCACCAGTTTGGTGACCACATGAATGGACAGCCTTTCAAGTACAAAATCCGTGGTGATGTCAATGGCCTTCTGGGTGGCTGTACTAGCCGAGTCAGGATCATCCAGTTGCTTATACAGGTCGATAGTGCCGTCATCGTATTCGTCTTCATCCAACTAATAAATGCAATTGAAAAAAAATAAATTTTTTGTTTTATCTTTGAAATAAATTCTGTTTTTGTATTTTTCTGAACAATCTCACTTTAAGTCGTTTTACATCCCTCAAATCCAAATCTTCTTTTTCCTCTTCACGACGCAGTCTTTTCGGCTCGACTACCGCTTGTTTTCCTGCATTTCCGGCTGCGGCAGTTGCAACTGCCAAACGACGTTTGAGCGCCTCGTTAATCTGAAAATTTCCAGATACTAATATAATCTTTTCGGAATTATTGGCCGATCATATCGAAAATGGCCATTAACTCTCTGATAAGGGAAAGGACAATCGTATATTCGTACGAGTCCCAGTTACACTACCTCCCAAACCATTTGGTTCATAAATTTTCAAGATCATCCCTACTTCGCTTGGAGCTGGCATTGCTCTTTGGATCTCGGACTGGGAGGCGCCCAACTCGACGAGCAGCTGTTTCATGCGTGCGTGCAGGTTGTGCAGCGTGAACGTGCCGGGGTGCTTGAGCATGCGCAAAAGGTGCATCTTCAACTCTTTGCGCACGCTCTTCACCTGTAAATATGATTTGATTTATAAATAAATTGCTTCAAGTCCTGCCACCGTCTGACCTGACTGGTGCCCAGGGTGGGCGGCAAGTTCAGGTGAAGTTGCTCCAACGCCCCAATAACCTGCAATAAAATGATCGATTAGTTTTTTAGCGATTAAAATTGGTTGAAAATCCGACTTACATCGGGCATTTTTTCGGGTCTTTGCCGTGCAATGTTGCAAGTACAGGCGATCGCAGTGACCAGATTCAGGGAAGTGATGTGGGTGGATGCCATTTGATCTATCAGATTGTTAAAGCTGTGCTGGGCCTCCAGTTGGAGTTGACGCCAGGAGATGAAGGAGTCCCGACCGATTTCGTCGAGGCTCATCTGCACTCCGGATTTGGGCACTTCGCTGAACTAAAAAAATTTCCTAACTTAAATCTATTAAGCAGCCGTTAAAAACCTCATTTTTGGAAAGTTGACATATGATCAACATCTCGAGAAATTTGAAAGCCATAGTTTTGACCCTGAATTAAAAAATTATTCGATTGTTGAATTTGTTGAATTTTTTAAATTAATAAAAAAAAATGTTTTTTTGAGAAGGAAAAACGATTTTAAATACCTTTTTTAGAATAAAAAATTGAAATGCCAGAAAATCATGAACCAACCCTTCATTCTCCGAATCCACTGTTTGCATTATGCGATTTTTCAAGATTGTAAAAGCTTCCCAACAATTTTTGACTTCATTGTCAGTGGAACGCTTTTGTGATGCCCATTTCAACAGCACAGGATAGAGCATTGTGCAAGTATTGATTACCTTAAAAGGAAAAGATAATAAATAAATGATAAAAAAAATGGTTTATTATTATTATTTGAAAAAATTAAAAATTCAATTTTAGGGATGTAGCGAAAGTAAGGTAGGCTCTAGCGTATCCAGGATTTGGCCATGGGGGGGCGGATTAAAGAAAATTTTGAAATTTTGCTTATTTTTAAGGAAAATAGTCAATTTTTCCTATTTTTTTCTCGCCATGGGGGGGGCGGCCGCCCCTCCGCCCCCCTAAGTACGCTACTGAAGGTAGGACAAAGTAAAAATGTTAAAATTTAAAAAAGGAAGGGTAAAAGAGGGATTAATGATGTATTTTTAGCCATAAAATAATTTTTTAAAAGAAATTTAAACGCCAAAATACAATGAAATTTCTCCAAAAAACCACCAAAAACAATTAAAAAAGCTCAAAAATTTTAAAATGGGGAAATATTTATTTTTGGTGTTGACTCTAAAAAATTTTTTGTAATGATAATTATTCAAATATTCCCACTTTCTTCTGCACTATTACGCCATTGGACTGGTCGGTCATTGCCCAGTTCAGTGTTGCAATTGCCCTTTTGAATACCTCCGCGTCCTTTTTACTTTAAAAAATCAAATTTGGGGATTTACAGGTTTCGGATTGATTTTTTGCTAACCAAGCCTTTTCGATGAAAGAAATGACAAAGCAGCGGATTTTCTGGTCCCGCTCGTGGATGAACTGGACCATCTCGTCTAGGAAGTTGTCGAGCACCGAAGCGCCCACTTGCTTCAGGATCAACTCTTCCGCTTTGGCCAAATGGAAAAGTCGCTGCTCTAACGATTTGCCCGATGCTTGCAGGCCCTCGTTTATTTCGCGGCCAATCTGAAATTTTTTCTATTATGACCTTTGAGTTAGTGCTTACCTCATCATAAACTAAATTTTCAGCTTCGTTCTCATCCATATTTGTTTTAAGAATGTTTTATATAATATTGCCCAAGTTTCCTAAAAAATAAATTTCTGTGTTAAAATTGTCAATTTTTTGAGGGAAACAATGACAAAGATCATGATCAGCAAAAATTTCTTAATAGTGAAAGATAATCTGCTGAAAAATCACTTCATTAAACATTAAATAATGTAAACTGTAGTAAGGGAAAATTTTTTCAATTTTCAAGAAGGGAAAAGCGATAGGTAGGGAAATTAATAAATTAAATTATTTAAATTTAACCTTAAATCGTAAATTCAGGGAAAAAATGTTCATTAATTCTGTTTTTGAAAATAGCATTAAATGCGCCAAACAAACAAATTTTGAAATTATATTATTATTACATAAATCATAAATCTCGAACTGAAATACGACATAGGTGGAGACAAAAGACGTACAAACAAAGTTTTTGCGCAGCACTTCGTGTTGAAATCCCCGTCCCGCCGGAGTCTATTTCTGATCGTCTCGTTCAATACCAATAGGTACTTTTTTACTTTGGGTCTCAAATCGCCCCCCCCCCATATTTTGTAAAATTTTTCATTTTTATTGAAAAAATGACTCTCCTCTGGTAATTTTTGACGCTGAATCCGATTCTGATGTCCATTTTGACGTAATGCGTCATTTGACGTCACATTTTGACGCTGACGTCAAAAAGACCAAAAAAACTAAAATTGCCTAAAATTTTGACATCAGCATTAAAAAGTGCCATCAGATGGCATTACATTAAAATAGACATCGGATTCAGAGTCCAAAATTAGCCCTGGGAAGTCATTTTTAGGCAATTTAGTTTTTTGGCCTTTTTGACGTCAGCGTCAAAATGTGACGACAAATGACGCATTACGTCAAAATGGACGTCATAATCGGATTCAGCGTCAAAAATTACTCTGGGCTAGTCATTTTTTCAATAAAAAGGGTAAAAAAATTCAAATTTTTTTAGGGGGGGGGGATTTGAGACCCAAAGTAAAAAAGTACCGTTCAATATTCGTGTGAAATATTCATATGAAACACATTAAATTATAATAATAAGTCTTAAATAATGAAAATAATGGATGGATTTTAATGGATGCCTGTAATGTAATTACATGTACATGTAATGTAATGGATTTTTAGAGCCCGGACTTGATCTGGGTCCAGCAGACCTGTTGGGTTGGGTTTTAAAACCAGAAATCCAGAAACCAGCTACTCCCGATTTCCAACTCAGAAATCTGGGCCCCAGCCCCAGACAGAGCTCGCTGACTGCTGGTCTACAGATTTTATATTCAATTCAATTCTTTATCCGATTAAATTTAATTAAATTGTTCACTTTCATTTCATTGAATGGCTGAATTTATGTACTTTCTTTTATAGTGATCTTATTGTTTATTTATTATGTTTTCTTCGCTTGGCCAACAAAGCATGTTTGGAAAGCCTGCGGGTACCGGACTCTTTTCTACAGGTTACTTTTCACTTCTTGTTGGATAAAATCAAACTACATAAATTTTTATTTTTCTGTTAATGAATTTATCTAAAAAATTAAAAGATTTTTGCCATAGAATGAATAGAAATAAAGTGCAATAGAATTGACAGAGGATTAATTGATATATTTACCTTATACGATTATAAAAATTATTTCAGGCGCAACTACATCAACTCAGGCATTTCCCACAACAACCGCAACTTCCTCCCTTTTCGGAGGGCAGACACAAACGACGGGGACTGGCATGTTCGGTGCAAAACCAGCGGGGTCCCTGTTCGGGGCACCCGCTTCTCAGCCCACAGGTGGACTTTTCGGCCAGCAACAACCCCAACAAACGGGGACTGCATTTGGTGTGACAACAGGGGGAACTGGACTGTTTGGCCAGCAAAATAAACCATCTGTGAGTTATCTTTTTATCGGATAATAATTTTTATAAGTTTGAACCCATTTTTAAATAATTTTAATGTTTACAATAGAAAAAGTCATTTTACCCTTGTAAGATGATCCCGTGATCCCCCCCCCCCTATCTAGGCATTCGGTCAGGTTTCGCAACCCAGCATTTTTGGTGGACAACAACAAACTACGGGAGGGTTGTTCACCGGAACTGCTGCTACGGTATGCGATTGGCAAGGCAATTCAATCTCATATATTTTTGAGTCCTAGATTTTGCAGTTGAATCATCAATTCTTTTTTGACGTTAATTTCCAATTTAAGACTGCATCGACTGCCGGTGGTCTTTTCGGCTCCACCACCCAAGCCGCACCGACAGCCTTTGGCTTTGGTCAGCAGCAACAACAACAAACAACGGGCGGACTCTTCGGCGCAAAACCGGCAGCCACGGCACAAGTGTTTGGGACTTTTGGTGTTGCACAACAGCAAACCGGCACAAATGGTATTTGGAAATACATGGGGAAAAATATATTGTTGACTATAGACTATACTATTCATTATTCATGGTTAGGGGTGTTAACTGTTAAGTGCTTTAAGATATTTCTATATATCAGTCAATTTTAGCGGTCAAATTTATGCCCCCAACCGGTGAAGACATTATGCAGATCAAAGGAACACCACAGAAGGTCAGCACCAAACAGGTGTGCATTGCCACGATGAAGGAGTACGAAAACAAGAGTCTCGAAGTGAGTACCCTTTATTATTGTTTTATATTTTATTTTGCAACTAACTGTTTTTTACTAATTGATTAATTTTTTTTTATTAAATTTCATCATAAAATAAAATTCGGATACATTTTATAAATTGATTTTATTTTTTAATACTTTTTCCCAATTTTTAGGAACTGCGCGTAGAGGATTACATTGCAGGAAGGACAAAGAATATTGGAGCAGCGCCTGGAGCGAGCACTTCACTTTTCGGCCAACAACAACCACAAACAGGAGGACTTTTCGGGAAGCCTGCTGGCGGTGGACTTTTCTCTTCTGGTGCCTTATTTATTTAAATGTTTTTTGCATTTAAATAATTTTTTTATAGTAAATCTACTTTCTAATTTAAACAGCTCCAGTTATGGAGGAATTTATTAATTGGCAATTTTTAACCATAAATGGTTAACCATTTTTCAGCGGCCACTTCTGCACCGACCTTTCCTGCTGCAACAACAGCCACAACTTCATCACTTTTCGGTGCCCAAGCACAACCCGCCACTGGAAGTCTCTTTGGAACCGCAAAACCAGCTGGCACTTCCCTGTTCGGAGCAGCCACTTCACAGCCCGCTGGCGGATTATTTGGCCAGCAACCATCTCAGCAAACTACCGCTTTTGGCGCAACAGCGGGCGGTACCGGACTATTTGGGCAGCAAAAACCATCGGTATAGTCAAGATTGGCATTTTTTGAGTTTATCCCTTTTTATAAATTATATCTGAGATGTGCTTATTATTATTATAATATTATTTTCACTGACTATAGAAAGAATAATTTTTAGGCTTTCGGTCAAGTGAGTCAGTCCGGCGGTCTCTTCGGTCAGCCAGCCACTGGTGGCAGCATTTTTGGAGCCCAACCGGCCGCCGGTACCTTTGGTGCTGCAACTGTAAGGATTACAAAATACAATTTTGCGCGTTTTTCATTGTTATTTTTTTAGACAACGACCAGTATTTTTGGCGCTTCTGCACAGGGTACACCATCCTTCGCTTTCGGACAACAACCACAGCAGCCACAAGCTGGCGGTGGCCTGTTTGGAGCAAAACCGGCGCAACCATTCGGATTCGGCGCCACCTCACAAGCAGCGCCCGCATTTGGTACAATTTAATTTTTTATTTCTTTCTTAATCCAAAGGTTACTTATATTTTATTTATTCGTTTTTCTCTTTTTTTAATTAGCATATAATTTTTCGTTTCACTATTTAATTTTCCTTTCATTAAGTTCCAACTCTTTTTTAATAAATTTACAACTTAATTTTTCCCCTTTCAGGTGCAGCTGCCCCTCAAGGTACATCATTGTTTGGTGCCCCGTTGTCCAAGATGGGGACCGGGAGCATTTTTGGTGCTCAACAACCCCAACAACAACCTGGGGTGGGCATGTTTGGACAACAAACAACACCTGGTCAGGGATTGTTGCAAAAACCGGCACAGCCATCCATTTTTGGGGCAGCACCGGGCATGACCGGAGCGGGTGGTGGCTTATTTGGCGCTGGTAGGCCTAGGGCGAACCCCTTAGATAGATTATTTGGGGATTTAAGAGAATTAGAAAGCGCTTGGTAATAAAAAAAGTTAATTTTTAGCCAAGGTGATTATACAAATTTTTAATTTTTGTTATAACATGGTCAGTTTTAATAGATGGAAACTAGAGACTGTTTTTTGTTTGGAAAAGCGGAATTTTTAATTTAATTAAATTTTAGAAGATTCAAGGGAGAAAATTTATCTGAAAGAAAAAAATTTCCCCGATAAAACATCTTCACAAAAATTATTTCTCTATATAAAAGTAAACAGATTATTCCGAACTGCTTAAAAACAAACGAACATTTACACAGGCGCTGCTCAGCCGGGATTTGCCGTTGGCGGTTCTCCCCCAATTGTGCTTGGATCCAACGTGAATACCTCAGCAATTCAACAAGCTATTATTGAAGCTCAACTGTCCTCACTTCCTTATGGGGACAGTCCATTGCTGAAGAGCAGTCCGAAATCCCCGACTGAGGATATTGCAAGGTCAGTCATTTATTTTTTTTAGGTCAAGCAGATTTTTGAACATCGAAAAATCGAAATCTTTTTTATTATATACCTATAAATATTGGAAAAACACATTTTTACAAATTATAATGGCGATTTGATTTTCAGTCTACAAAAACAATTACACTTGACAAGTCGGCGAACTCTAGACGGGCCCCGGACATCCATTTTTGCGACACCACCAACATCTGCTCTCTCGATTGGTACCACGACGATAACAACCACGACAACTACTCTTGATTCGACTACAAGGACAGGGTCGTCTGTTGACCTAAGCGCCTCTTTGCTGTTGGATGGCAGTTTCACATACAAACCACTGGTTTTGTTGCCTTCCGTCGGTTTTGGTGCAGCACTGGGTCTTCATCAATCTCCTAAACTCAAAACCAAGTGGGGTGTTTTACCATTTAATTTATTCATTTTCCTTAATAAATTTATTCTTTTAATCCATTTCAGACCCGATTCGTATCTGTCAAGAACGCTACCAGATGAGGAGAAAAGCGTCAAATCCCTTGATATGTCAGTCATCTACGAGTCAATACAGCGGGTAAAATTAAGGAAAATTCTTTAATTTTTTNTATATTTTTCTTCGTTCTTTAAAGCCCCGTCAAAATGGCACAGCTGATGAGTCGCGTCAATCAAGAGAACTATTGTCAACAAGCATTCCACCGAGGCTGGAATTCAGCTCTACCCAAACTCCCGACCAGACAACAACCACGAAATATGCACAACAAACACTTGACACTTCCATATCGGACAATTTTATATCTTCTAGACAACAGGCATCCCCAGAGAACTCACAAGTTGGCTTTGGAATTCATAAAAATTTATTACAATTAACCTATTAACCAAAGTAAATCTAAAGAAATATTTACAATGTAGACTTAATTTACTGTCTTTTTAAATCAATATTTTTTGGACAAAAAAGTACGAATTATCATATCGATTATTAATCAAATCAATGTATTATTCATTTTGGACTAAATTTTGGATTTTGGCTTCGTTTTTGAGTACAACTTGACACAATTAATTCTTCAGGAAAATCAACAGCCAGCAGCAGCTGAAACACCTCCGGCTACCACATACCGAGTGAAGTTGATCCGTCCGGAATATTACTGTATGCCACCGGCGGAAGAATTGGAGGAACAATTCCTGGAAGACGGGACCTGTCGTATTGAAGCCGGGCTTACTGTAGGTCGACTGGGCTACGGCAGTGTGTTCTGGAAGGGCCCCGTCGTGTTGGAAGGTCCGGTGGACTTGGACGCTATTGTCCACTTTCGCAACAAGGAGGTAAAATCAGGCTAATTTGATAAAATAAAATTCAAAAATAAATATTGAAGAAAATATTAGAGTTTTTCCGAGGTTAGACATAACTAAATGGTATTGTATCCATAACATAATCGGAGGAAGCTGGGTTCGTTTCCCAACCGCCTCTTGTATTTTTAAATCGCATTCAATTGTGTACTCAATTCGCCTTTCATTTAAATGGCGAGTTGTTGAAGGGACGAATGCAATAGAACACGCTCTTCCCTATTTAAAAACTCTCTCATATTTGTTGAGATTGTTGATTGGTATGAGCTACATTTTTGCATCTAAAATAATCATTTTTTACTAGTACTATCAATTATTAATTAGTAGTAGATATTCAGAATCGGTATTTTCTTTAAGTATTATTTTTTCTCATTATTACTTGTAATTTTTTTTAATTTTTGCTGTTAATAATGACCTTTATTATTTAATCCAAGGTGGTTGTTTACCCAGACGAACAAAAAAAGCCAGATGTGGGCCAAGGCCTGAACAAGCCAGCGGAGGTCAGCTTGGAAAGGGTATGGCCGGTGGACCCGAAAACAAAACAACAAATCAAGGTGAGAGTAATGCAATGTAAAATTAATCAATCTAAATTCCAAAAATTCAAATTAAAAAAATTAAAAAAAAATTGAATCAATAATCCGACATATTTGCTTTAAGGATTCGGAACATTTGCGACGGTTGGGCTTCCGTGAAAAATTAGAGAGATTGTGCCAGAGGATGGATGCCGTGTTCCGAGACTACCAACCTGCAACTGGCACGTGGCAATTTGAGGTAAATATCATATATCAATAACATTTTATAAACAAATTAATGGATAAATTAAATCCCTCCGCCTCGATTTTTATTTTGTTATTTTACGAAAATATTTAATTAATTAAATTTCTACCTTTTCGCATATTAATTTTTATAATTTTTCCTCATAGGTCCAACACTTCTCGAAATACGGCTTTTTGGACGAAGAAGAGGGGGACGAAGGGGAAGGAGCAAATTCCTCCATTGAAGAAGTGCAACAACAACAGAAACAAGTTCATCTCCAAACATTAGTACAGAAGGCCAAGGTGCCTTTGCGCGAAATTCAAAAAAGTATCGAAGGCACGGGAAACAATCTGCAAAATGGAGGGAAAAGGGCGATAATGGAGATTGTAGCGGAAGAGGATTATGATGAGCAAAAGCAGGACGCGGGAGGAGGTCAGAGAATTTTTTTTAAATAAATAACAATTCGTATGCTCATTCGCCTTTCCTTATATAAATGGCGAGTTGTTGAGGAACAAACAGAAGAGAACACATCTCTTCCCTGTTCATTAGCTATCTCACTACCATTGTTAACCGCTTTTTTAATTTATTGCTTACTGTTAGTATTATGGTATTATTAATATTTTTTCGTTTTATAGCTCTCATCGATTTCTCCTCCTTCGACGATTCCAAGTTGTTCCAAGAGGAGATAATGCGCAAAAGATTCAAGCTGGACGATGCACTTTTCGAATCAGAGTAATAGAATATTTTTAAATAAAAAATCATTATTTATATCATACATACCTATTAAGATATTTAATAATTTTATATAAAAATGTTAGAATACTTATTTGATTTTAATTTTTGCATTAAAGTGAAACCATTTTACTCCCCTTTTATTCAAATATTTAAAAAAATCCACCCAAATCAATCTAATGGGGGCCGTTTGATGCCGGAAAAGGGCAAAAAAGTAATCGAAACAAACCATTCTCTAATTCATCAGGATCACTTCGGGAAACTCGATTTTCCGGGTTTTAAGCCCACATTATTTTGGTGTCATTCGACGTAGAAATTTCTCCATAACTTTATTATTACATTGTAACGGGTGGTGTTTTTTTTTTAATCTTTTTGTTTTCGAAGAATTGCGATCTGACGCAAAAAGTTTTGGTTTCAGCAAGCTTCTAAGCCAATTTGCGGCCAAGGATGTTGCAGATGGTATTGCGCCAACCAAACGACGTCAACCACAACTCATAGAACGCGTGCCGAAGAACGCGTTCAAAGGCATTTCCGCGGCTGTGCTTAACGGAAGTGCTTTGCGCCGGATGGGACTCAGCCCTTCGCAGCAATTTCGCAGTTGTAGGGCCGGTTTCTCCAAAGGTAATTATTTAATGCTTTTTCCATTATTAAATTAATATTTTTATTAGACAGGAAATTATTATTTAAAAATTAATTAAAATTCTTGTAGATCCTTATGCGTTCAAAAAGCTAATTTTTTAAACAGACCTCGTGTTGACTTCTCTTGCACCCAATGGACATCCGACTGTTGTAGACATCCATCATTTGAGCGTTATTCCTACGATCAAGGTGACAGAAAATTTCTCTCTTTTAATTTACATAAACTTTTAATAGCTTTTTGTATTTTGGTTCTAGATCATTATGCTAAAAAATTATCAGGTCTTTTTCGAGAAATTATTTTGTTTTTTAAGAGTTTTTATAATTATTTGGTTAAATTCTACTCGTTTTAGAACTATTTTTCGGCCTATCAAAATTCTCGATCGGTGAATGTTTGGGAGTCGTCAGCGGCACTGGATGGTTTGATCAGCTTCGAGCCTCCCTGCCATTTCCTGCGTCTCTTGGACTCCTTCATTGTCGAGAAACATCGACGCGGGGAAGAGGAACAGCAAATTGAGCTGGACATCTGGGCACTTTGCGATATTCTTTGCATGAAGGCCAGCAATCTAGAAGGTGAGAGGGAGGAATCGATAGAAGACAATAATTTATTTTAACTTTTAAAAATTAATTTTCAAAAAAATATTTTTTTTTTACTTTTAATTCAAACATTTATAGCGTCAAAAAAATTCTTAAATATAAATTCATTTTTTGCAGAAAAGGTATCACAACGCCAACGGATGGGCAAATGGTTGTGCGAGCAGTTATTGAGCACGCAACCACAACGATCAGCATCGTCGGTGTTCGGCACCATTTTCCACCATCTTGTTTGCGGTCGGCGACAACAGGCCGTTCTAGCTGCACGCCAAGCTCACCATTACAACTTGGCCCTGCTATTATCACTGTACAAGTCCTCCGGTTCTTCCTATTTGATCCGGGACCAAGTCGGCAAACAGGTGCAGCAAAATTTTGTGCTGTGTAGTCTTTAACAAAATTTTGAGATCAATTACTAGCGCTGTTGGACCGAATTTATGATTTTACTTAATCCTTTCTCATTTATTAAGCTGCTCACCGCCCATCCGCGTTCGATGGAGGAAGACTATGCACGGTTGCTGGAATTGCTTTCCGGGAATTGGAATGCGGTGAAAGGCAGTTGTTTGGACGGTCTAAAGTGGTTGCAGGTCCGTTTATTAATACATATTAGAAATGTTTTCTAATAAATATCTAAAAATATTTTTAATGGTGAGGAACTTCGTTCAAATAGCTACATAAGCTGAATGTTTTTTGTCTTTTTTCAACACTTTGGCTTCAATTCCTTTACCTTACAATTACATAGATAGTTTCTTTCAAATTTAATGCTTCTACTTTTTGGTTAACTTGAAAAATCATTTTGACCCATTACATGCAATACAATACAGTGTTTTTTGATTCAGATTCTCGGCGTGCTCATCTGGTACCATACGAACCCAAGCACCACTCTTCTTGACAGTGTCACACGGTTGGAGCAGCTGATGGAAGGATGAACATCACGTGTACAACACGCCACTTCTACGATTACACAAATTTATCAGTTCTTGCAATAAGAACATGGTTACCGATTACCGTAATTTATTTCCCCCTTTTTTATCTACAGCCCGTAAGGTATTGTCGTCGTCCATTTTTTTGCCTGTCTGTGTTGTTCTTTCATTCTCTAACCATCATCATGTCTCTCTGCCTGTTCATGTTGTCACTCATTCCATCGCCGCCCACAATTTTCGTTGTCTTTTGTTCTTATTAACCATTTTTACATGACAAACACATCAACAAAATTTCATGTTTCTTGACACAAACAAATTTAATAAACGGAACTCAATTGAACATTTGTTTATCATACATGAAAGCAGGTTTGGCCAGGGGCAACTACATAAGGAAGTCGAAAATTCAAAAACTTAATTCTCAGAGTTTCTTCTTTCGAATGCCCCTTGGGTTGGAGTTGGATTTGGATTTCCAAAAGTTTCTCCCCTGCCTTTTTAAGGGTCACAGGCGTGTTTTACTTCCCACAAATGTTTCCCAACTTGTCCCATTTTCATGTATCTTCTCCTCCTCCTTTCTCTCTTTTCACCACCCTCCCGCATCCGCTTGCGGCCTGCACTCCTTGCGGATGTTGGCGGGCAGAAAGCGCAAGCTGCGCGTGCGGAACACGCTCAGGGGACACAACAGTTGCCCCTTGGGACAACCACTGGTCAGATCGGTGATCGGAAGGTAGTCCTGGTGGAAGGCCGAGTGGTAGAGGATCTGAGACGGGAGATGAACCACGAGAAGTTGGAGCTGTACGGGGGGATCTTTTAGATCAAAAACCTTAACTGCCGGCCCTTGGGCGGTGCACCACAGTTCCAGCGCGATGGAGGCCGTGTAGTGGGGCAATCCTGGAAGAATTGAGTTGGCCCCTTAAATTTCCGACCCCTGCAACTTACCCCCGGGCACTACTTGCTCCTCATCCCCGAACGTGCACAACAGGGCGGCCAGGGTGGTGTCATGGGCCGAGTAGGCGTAGTACCTTCAACAAGTTGGAGCAGTTCACGGTGCGGACCATGCCCATTCCCATGACCCACTTGAGTCGCGAGATCCAGTTGCAATCCGGGGAAGAAGTTCCTGTTGCATTTCGTTCCGTGCAACTCAACTTGAGCAACATCCGATCAATGATGTCGCGCAACAAGTTGCCTGGCAACCATTGGTTTTTGGAATTTATGGTTCGGCGGATTCGGTTTCGACCTTGATTCCTTCCTACCTCCCCGTAGCCGGATCAGCTCGGGCGAGTAAGTGCTGGGCTCGATGCCGAAGGTGAACTCGTTGGCGCGCAGAGTCAGCCGTTGGATGCGTTCAATGGTCGCGCGCGTCATCCACGCCGGTTGCGTCAGGTTGTAGAGGGTCTACAAGAAGTTGCGTAATGAACTTAAACAACTTTTGAAAGGATTAGTTGAGCAATCCAATGGGCGACGTTAAAGATCATTATTCACTGGGTCCGTTTGGACTGCTACCTCAATGTAAACGGCGTCGCTCAGCTCGTCAATGTTGCTCAGGTTGAAGGTGCGTCCACTCTGTCGCGACAGGAATTCGAAAAAGTCTGCGTTGTCACGCGATGCGTTCTGAAACGCAGCGCTGGCACGGATGCGAGTCTGGATTTGGTCCGCGCGCGGGCAATGCGCAAGCATGTTGCCGATCTGAATGGGGAGGATGGTTTTGGATTAATATTGCCAAAAACAAAAAGCTCACATAATCTGTGCCCTCGGGCACCGTGTGCACAGGGATCGGCACCCAATGGACCTGTACAGGAGAGCAAAGATCAAAATTCACAACGATCAAAGATCACTTGCCGGCCATTTGGTGCCGGAGACTGCTGCAGCGGGGAACATGCCGGCCAGGTTGGCCATCGCGCTGGCCAGGGTCCGGTTCACATCGGTGCTGCGCACGTAGATCTGGGCAAGAGTTACTGTATGATGGGGCTACTGTAAGTGGTAAGTTACTATAAGGGTAGTCTACCGTATGCCCGAGATTATGTTATTTGAGGAGTACGGTAGTTCTACCCCGTTGTACCTCTGATCTCTGACCTCTTTGGGCGAGTAGTACTTGCTGATGAATGGTTGGTCCAGAACATAACGGCGACGGAGCAGACGGCCCAGTGCAATTTGTTGGCGAATGCCCAGCTTGAAATTGATGGGGAATTGATCTTTGATCACTTCGCTGTTTTCTGCCTCCTTTGTCATTTAGGCTCCGTTACCATCGATCTTAGGCTTAATCTGATTCTAACTTTTGGTCCTCTGATCTTTGGCCTCTTACCGTTGTCAATTCGCCCCAGCCAAAGGGCCACTTGTCCTCCCCGTTTGGGTCGTTCGGATAGGTGGTGATCGGTGCTCGGTCTCCATGGCGCCATGTCTGGGATCGTGATAAAAAATAAAACAAGTCGAATCAGACTAATAAGTTCCTAAAAAGCCGGACCGAACGTCGAATGGCGGGGAAAAGAAAAGATGAAGAAAAAGAAGTAAATTTAGGAGGAAGATCCAATGACCCAAAGGAAAGAGAACAGATTGGTACTATTAGTGGGGTCGAAATCTTTTAATTAATTTGAAATTTTGGCCAGAAACCAAAAAAATTAGACTCAAGGCCGTGGTTTCAGTCTTACAGATATAACTTACCACTTGGACGAAAAGGAGTTGGTCCTCCGAATCGGTGCCACCATCATCGGCATCGGCATCAATCTCCGAAGATGTCAATTCGTCGGCCATAAGGCCATTTTGACGGAGACAAAGCGACGGTGTCATCCAAATGGCCAAAACCAGTAGGTCGACCAAGAAGATGGCGGATGGCCAAGTCTGATGAGCCATAATGGACCTTAAATTAAATTTTGGGATAGGCTTCTGTTGCAAAGTTTCGGATTCTGAGAAGATTCACTCTATAAGCCATCCTGATTGGTGGAGTTTAGGTATTATATAAAGCTGACAAACCGGGAGAATTTATTTATTTAAAAGGATAAAAATAAGTTTGGAATCTTAGGAAGCTGAACTTTTACAGAGTCGGCTTAGTTTTTTGAGTTTAGAGTCCAAAATGGAGCTTACAAACATTTATTTTCTGAATCTGAAACGGATATTATTAAAGTTCTAATGAGGTGGTAAAAGGTGTTCGATTGGCCATTCCGATCGATCATTTGGATTGGTGAATGAATTAAACTCCGGCGGATCCCATCGGCGGATCAGATCGATCAGATAATCAGTTGGGGACAAAAAGCGAACATATGGATGGAGAAAAGGAAGAGATTGATCGGTGATGGAAGAAGATGGATGTCCCCAATTTAAAGCACCAGAAAAGTGTCCCGAAGTCGCTGGGAAAGTTGGCTAGAGACATTGGGTGCATGGAAAGTGGGATTTTGATCGGTGATCAGTGTACATAACGGAGATCCATGTCGACATTCTACATATGTGCATATCTGAATCAGATCAGCTGATCAGAGTACGAAAAATCTATGGGAGATTCAATTGCCCGAATTTGTTAGGTGTCCAAATCCAGGGATGGGCCAGTCTTGAAAATTTGAAATTGCCCACAACTCAACCCCGGTTCTCCCCCGAGTTACACCTAAAATTCGGGGTCACCCCCGCCCCGTCTCCGGCGGTTCCTTCCTTTCCGTTGTTTTTCGGGTGACCAATGGACTCTGTGCCCACCACCGCCCCCACAGGGGTCATCGGTGGGTGGTGGCGTCGTCTTCGTCTGTCTTCCTCATCGGCCCTAATATTTATAATATTATGAGAAAATGCCAAACAATCATTAAGGAACTCCAACATCGACCGAGATGTGAACTTGGATGATGAACATATTAGGATTAAGCCAAAATTTGATCGTGGATCCGAAACAAGCTCCTTCCAAATGTCGAGAATCTTGATCCCGAGCTCGAAAACCGATAACAAGTTCAACATCCAATGGGTAGGACCTATTAAGGCCAAAGCTGCGCAGCACATCACAACCCTCCGCCTATTCTGCATTCATTGTCCGGCAATGCGTCAAAACTTGTTAAACCACGGGGGAAAAGTAGGAAGAGAGTGATCAGCAGGTTGATGGACGGCTTCTGCGCATTTCATGAGGTCGATCGAAGCTACTTCTATAGTTCATTTCATCAAAAAATCAAATAAAGCTTTTTGTGTAAAAAATCTCATAAGGGTCTACTTACAGTAGTATTAATCAAAGGTCTTTCAGTGCACCTGACCCCCGAAATTCGGTGGGTCGTCCAATACGGGGTCGGGGGTCATCTCTGTGTGTACCTTGGCGTCTTCCTCCTATGTGGCACCCACCCCGGGAACCCAAGCCCCAACCGCCGATGGGCTGGGGACGGAGGTGGGGGTCGCGACCCTCCTCCTCCCTGGGCAACAACAAATCTCTGTTGTTCCGACCGATGGGGCTGGTCATCGGCGGCGGCGGGGGACGCACCATCACCGCCACCGCACCAGCAGTTGCGTCACAGCACAGCGTCCACTCATCGGAAGATATGGGCTGACTGACCCATGCCAGTCCGGGGGTCGCCGGACCGGGGTGGGAGGGGGTGGACATTGGCATCTGCTCACTCCACTCCACTCTGATGTGAGGGAAGAGGTCATCTTCTCCTCCATCTTCTTCATCATCATCTTCATCCGCCGATGAGGAAAAATGAGAGAATGGACTCCCTCCACCTCCTCCCCCTCCCCACCCATTCCTCCACTCTCTCATCATCTTCATCATAGCCCCTGGGCAATTGACTGTTTTCATGAGGGGGGAGGACCAGAGAGAGAGGTTGACAGTGCCATTAACTGTCATCTCCCCATCATCATTCAGAGTGTGTGCCATCATCCATTTTCAAACCTCGGCTGTACAGAAATATTCCAACAGATAATGCCAGCTCCCCATGGATTAGGAACCCGATAGGACTAGGACCAACAATGGGTACACGGGACCAAACACATATAAGGGCCATGTCATCGGGAATGCCGGGACCAGAAATGAATGGGATTGGAGCATTTAAGGCGATTGATTGTCATGTCAATTGAAGAACATCGATTAAGTGCCCGGAAAACAGAGAGATATACCAACTGATAGCATAGAACCAGGGACCAGCAGAAAAAGACCAAAACTGTAAACCGGTGGATAGAACCCGAACGGATATTGTATAATAAGACAGAGATGGAGAACCCGGTAAGGGATGGATGTAAGAGATCTGACTGAAGGCTAGATCGCCAAAATCAGCGTATTAATATTAATACATAGATGTAACCTCGAAAATAATCTTTGATGCCATAATTTGGAGCAAACAATCACATATGTAACAATAAAACAAGCTTAATGAGCCCATCCGAATGAGACATATTTTCCGGAAATTGGCGATTGGCCAAACTCCACTTTTTTGGATCCCACAAGGAAAATTGTCATTTCTCATCCATTTTTTCACGCATTTTTATCCATTTTTTGGAAGATTTTGGCAAAAAAATGAGTGCCAGCAGCAGCAACAGAATGGACGCAGTGCTCGCCAGGCTCACGGAGCGCAGAGGGACGCCGACGAGCTGTGCGGCACAGGCGGCGACTGTTGCCCTTGTCGCTGAGGTGGCCACGGCGAGCGAATGCATGGATGATGGCGACAATGGGGAAGTGGAGGCGACAACAGAAGAGACGAATGCGAAGACGCCAAGCGACGAGTCGCGCGCGTCTAAATCGGTGAGTGGAGAAAATCATGAAAAATACATAGGAAAAATACGTAAAACGTAGGGTAAGGGAAGTGATCAAAAGGTTTTTCGGGCTTTGTATATAAAAAAACAGAATTTTCCAAGTTGCCCTTTTTTGAACTTTGCGCCAACTTAGCAAATTATTGCAGCCAATTGTGCCAAATGGCGAGCCAAAATTGGAGGGCGAACGCACTGTGAAGCTGGAAGATCACCAGGAACAACAACA
>LDKF01000646.1:42583-63011 GCA_001026735.1 Rotylenchulus reniformis | reverse complement strand
TCACCCTGGGGCGTGCTCTACATACCAATCTCAATGCCCTACCAAGTTCCCCTCTTCCCTCTTCAACAACATCTTTATTCAGCGGGTTAAGTTGGGGAAAAACGCCCGACTGCTGGTGGGGCAACCAGGTGAGGGTTGGATGCCCCTCGCCGGCGGGATTCCAGCCCCGCCCAGACTGATCACCAAAGGGACCGAAGAGAGGGAGGGCCTACGGTTTTTGGGATGGTCCGCCCCTCCCTTGAAAAATGTCAGCCAATAGGAAGGAAGGGAGGATTTTTTGGAGGCCTCCGATCGTAGTTTTTCATCCGCGAAATCAGGGTCAAGGGCATCAAACCTCACCCCCTTCTACCCTAAACATATGTACCCCACTGTACACAGGCCAAGGCCGTCGTCCGCACCAGAACTACTTGCCCTGCGGGTGTGAGGCCAAGTTGCGGCTGAACTTCCACCCGCAACCGGGTTGCCTCTGCGTCACCACCCTGCACACCGTGCACAACCACGAGCCCATGCCGGAGTCGCTGTGTGGTAACTCGCCGGCCGCGGGTGCGAGTGTGAAGCGTCGCAAGAGCTCGCCGGAGGAACAGTCGCCGCCAGGCGACAACGGTGATGGAGCAGCGACAACGGAAGATGGGCAAGCAGTACAACAACAACTGCAGCAGCAGCACCAGTATCGGCGACGGACAAAGAAACGCAGCAGCAACAATGGTCATGGGTCCAGCACAACCCAAAGCGGGGGTGAGTTGGGCAAATGATTAGTGTAAATACATAATTGAGAACCTTAATATCCTTGGGAAAATTGAAAATTAGCACAGAGATTCCTCGCAATTTCTGGAGTTTTTTAAAATTTACAAGTTGCCGCATATTGAGAGGGCTAATAGAGGATATAACTTTCGCAATTTTAGGGTATCTCATGCCTTTGTAACTTTAACCCCTCTTAAAGATGGCACAACTCGTCTAAATTTCGATATTCTTCCCATTTTCCCCTTTTTAGAGCACAGCCCCAACAGCACCGCTTCCTCCTCCACCGGCGGGCGTTTGGTGTTCTCGCCGCTGTCGTTGAACCCGTTGCCGCAACCCATGCACCTTCAGCTGCTGCACAACTCGCCCTCCTCCTCCGGCGGACAGAGCAGCAGTGGCGGTTCATCCGCGGGAGGTGGTGGTGATGCTCAAAAGTTGCTGCGCAACCATTTGCGGTCGCCGCTCCCTGCAACGGACAACAAGCAGTTGTGCAATGTCCAACAGATGGTAAGTTGCCGAGCAACCCAATCAACATGGTTGTAAGGCATCCATCTCATCAGGATACACAAGAATTGATACAATTCTTACACCTTTTGAACAATAGCTCTCATCCCATACTCGCGCATCGCCCCTGATGGACTTGAAGCAGGTGCTGCAGCACAACACTGTTGCGCAGCAGCCGGTCACACAATCCTCGCAATTTGCACAACCGCGCGACCACGACCCGCTTCTCGCTGCGCTCAGGTCCTCGTTGCTAGGGCAATCACCACAGCAATATCAGCAACAGCAGTCGCCCAACTACAAGAAATTGCTTGGCGACATGTTGCTCCGTCAGCAACATTCGCAACAACAACAACAACAAGTTGCGCAGCAACGGCAAATTCTGCCCATCATCCAGGTGGGATTCAAGGGGTCCATTTGTGTTTTATGTAGTCCCGTGACTTAAATGTCCGTCTCCAGGAAATTCTTCGGAACGAGCAACAACCGCAACAATTTGATCAGCAGCACAACCAGCAGCAACAGTTGCTCGCCATGCTCGCCCATTCGCTGCAACCACAGCAGCAGCAGAAGATGAACCCGGTGGCATGTGCAAGCAGTTCAGCGGCCCCTGCGGCAGGCGCAACAGCCTCCGCTTTGCTGTCCGCACTGCAACATCACACATCGATGGTAATAATTAATAATAATGGATTTTCTGGGCAAGATTGAATGCTCTGGAATCCATTAGACATAAACCACTTGCTGGTAGGTTCTACACTTTTCGATCCAATAATCTCTCATTGATCATATGGTCATCCTGATCAGTCTGATAAACTCACCATTGATCGAACCGAAATGGATTCGATCGAATACCATCATTCTCTCTTATTATCTCTCCTGATCGGATCAAGCTTACATAGAAGAGATTGATCAGATTGTCCATTGATCAATCTAAATTGGCTTCTTCTTCTAGCAACACTTTCCGCCCACCCCTCCGGCATCTTCCGCCTCCGCTTCCGGCACCGGCTTCTTCCCCTCATCCTCTGCTCCGGGCCCCCAGAACTCGCTGATCAGTCTTCTGCAACAAGCCCAGCTGATCGGCGCGACCAACCCGGCGGCGCAATTGCAACTGCACAACCATAACAACCAGCAGAGCAACAACCCGAGTGTTGCGCTGCAACAGTTGTTGATCGGCGCAAAACCGGAACAACCACAACAACCGATGATGAGCAGGACGGAGATGATCAAGGTGGGCTTTCCGAGGAGGTGGATTCATGTATTGAAAATAATTTTTCGCCGAAAATAAAGTCGAATTTTGGTCAAATTTTGGATTTAGAAGGATTTTGGAGTGAATGGCCAAACTATGTTTCGGACACAAAATTGGCCAAAAAATCCAAGAATTGCATTCAAAAAATGGGCAAAATTAGTCTTTATTTAAATTTTTTTGCATTTATAGAAAGCCGACTATTTGCTGCAAGCGTTGGTGTGTCAGATGATCCAGACCAAGGTAAGCGCCACAAGTTGGACCTGTTCATTTGAAGCCCATGGCCCTGTTCCAGGATTTGGCCGTGTATTTGGCCCGACTGCAACAATTCATCGCCGACTCGGCCTCCTCATCCTCTCCTTCGTCTGCCGGCGGTGATCATCAACCCATGGACTGATCGGGACATTATTGATTGAGCATCATGGTTTTGAACTGATCAGACCAAGCTGATCACATACTTTTGATCACTTTCATAATTCTCTGGGAATAGTTTCTTTCTTTTTTCGCTAGACTTCCAAAAATCCACTTCAATTCTTCCATCCCATTTTTATTTGTTTTTTTTTATTTTATTTCCCAACTTCCACCTCAATTTTTGCTCCAAACGATTCGTCTGTCTGCCTTCTTTTTTATTATTAATCACTTTTTAATTTTGCAACTAAATAAATGATCACGAGGTATATATATAGTAATCGAAGCTGTAAGCTCCAGAGGGATAATTATATTTTTGCGCATTTTTTGCGGGGGAGGGGGATAAAAAATGTTTACTTTGTAGACCGAATAGGCGGTTAAATGAAGTAATACTAGTATATGTAAGGAGTGCTACCCTTATCCATGTGCCAAATAACTCTATGGTATGTATAGGATGGAAAGGTATACACGGTGGTATAATCAGCGCAAAAAATCTATAGAAATGAAATTCTTTTTTCGCCTCTATGATTTTATGACGCGTAAACATTCCATGATAAATTATTGTTGTTTGTTTCTTTTCCCTCTATTTATCCACTTTTCATGTGCTATTTTGCAAGAAGGAATTCGCTTCAAAAGATCATAGAAAAGTCCATTTCTATCGAGAGACTATTTTAATTATACAACAGCATTTTACTTCTAAAAAAGTAGGCTTTCAAAAATAAAATATTATTTGCAAATGGACATCAAATGACATGTTTTTTCTGCTGATCACTTTCAACTACTGTATATCATCAGGGTACGGTGTCAAATACCGTACACCGACCGATGCCTCATGACTTCAGTGCCAACTCGCGGTACTTGGGCCCTGTCGGTCCCTGGTGCATTTCCATGTGGCCCTGGGGCTTCAGCTGACGGTCCTTGGAGGAGATGAAGTAGAAAATGGTGCCGGCCAGGGCCAGCACAATGCCAAAGATGTTGTTCCAATCGGGTTCCATGTCGTAGAACACCTTGGAGTGGAAAAAAAGATAGGTGATTGATTGATTATAGGGTGGCCAAAGTGATCAGGGAGTGCTTGAAGGCTGGTAAGTGTTGATAAGGGATAACAAAATGATCAGAATGGAATGATTAGATAGATAAGGAAGTGATCAGAAGGATAAAGGAGGAATCGATGATTTGGTCGGATCAGGGACCAAATTTCCTATAAAATTGATTGCCAGATCAGTGATCAGATTGTTTATAAATTTCCCAGCTTCCTATTTTACAATGATTTGATCAATGCTCACCTCAATGGACAGCATATAAGCCACGAGCACCTGCGCAGCGGCAGAGCAATTGTACACAATGGCCGTGTTCACTGTGCCAAAAAACTCTCAATGGATCTCCCTTAAGGGCACTTACGCGTGTTTGCCGCACTGATGCAATGGATCAGCACCGCGTGGCACACCGCGCCCACCACGATCAGCGAGAACAGGCACACGTAGAACACTGATGAAGAGAAGGACAATGATTGAATATCAGAGGATGGGACGACGACATACCCGGGGTGGTCGAAGTCTGCATGTACATGTAGGCGTCGCGGATCTCGTCCTAAAGCATTTTGATGGGAAAACTGTCACAATCCCCCAAATTATAGTAACTCTTCAGCCCAATTCTAGGACCCTGCTATCCAAACAATAGTCCAGAACCCTGCGGAAATGCGCAAATACAGATTTCCACAACTCCACGCAATCCTCAAACTAGCATTTTGGAAACAACGCACAATTGCTAGTTAATTTCCGCAGTCTCGGCTACATAATTGAGTAATGATTTGTGTTTTCCGGGTCCCGGACTCGACTGGGTCTCGTCCGATGCTACCAGCGAATAATGACGAATGCATGAGGGTCTGGGCGTCCAAAGCCGAAGCGGCTAGGGAAGTCAGGGTCCCGAGGGTGACCGGGATCGGGATCACCGTTTCCGGTGTCCAAGTCCCTTGGCCAGGCTTCGAGAGGGTGCTGGGCCCATTCTCTTGGCCGGCCACCGAGCGTGGATCGTCACCCGGGAGTTTCCCCCCGTTGGTGGACAACATGAACACTCGGGTACCCTCGTCCCAGTCAGCATCCGTCGCGCGGTGATCAGCGTGCTGATCAGGTCCACTCCCAGTGGCCAACTTCACCAACTCTCCCAATGTGTTCGGGCGAACTGCACCAGTGTGTGTAGAAAGCGTGCTTTTGGACGTGACCTTCGATCCCTGGGTCGGGAGGCCAAGTTCCGCTTCCTCATCCCCGAAGCACTGCTTGAACTTCTTGGGGAAGGCCTTCCTCTTGTCCGGAGACGTGTCGGCCCCGTTGGCCACGGATGTGGCGCCCTTGGGCGATAGTGGCGGGTCTGTCTGAGGCAGCTCGTGAGTTTTGTTAAGGCTTTCGGAACTGAGTTCCTCCTGAAACGGTTCCCCGGGATTCGAAATCCCGAGTCCAGCTTGCGGACGGGATTTGGGAATCCAGTCCCCGTTCTTCACCATCCACTGGACGCACATGGCGTTAGTCCACCACATTTGTGGTTCGTCACATTCGGGACTGAGTCCCACTTGCAAGGGTTTGGGTTTGTTTATGCTTTCGGCACTGAGTGCCATCTGTAAGTTCTTCGCTTCCGTTCCTCCCGGGCACTGAGCCCCTCCTTTCATTCCAGACGCGCTGAGTGCCGAAGCACCGCGGTCCTCATGGCACTTTCGGCCAAGTCCGCTGCTCTCCTCCCGTTCCGAAACACCCTTATGGCGTCCTACCCGGACGTCGGATACGGCGAGGGAGCCCCCACGGCTCGGCTTCTCAGCTCCACAGGCGCGGCTGGTCGTCGTCAGCATGATGAAATAATTGAAGAGTTTCGTTGTCGCGTTGCAGAACACAAGTTAAGAATGACTCCTTGGAGAAGGATCTTTTCTCTTCCTCCTGGCTGCCTTTTATGCAGCCGGCAGGGGGTGGCGGGTGGGTGAACCCACGCCACCGTGTCTGACATTCACGGCTATTGGCTGCAGCCAGCCGTCTGACTGTCTGTCCATACTATTTCCTCTGTCCCTCCCTCTCTCGCCTTTCAAAGGCGCGGAGTGTTTGTTTGTTCACCCACGCCATCCACGCAATGGCGTGGGGTCCACAGCAGTTTGAATTGCTGTCCAGCCGGGGAAAAGTGCGAGCGCGCGGAGATTAAGGAACTGTGGAGATTCGTGGTGAAAGACATTTGTCTTTCACCACACTCTCTCTCCTCTGGATTCCTGCCCCATCACACCTCCCCCTTGGCGCGGAAGTGCGTCCTCGCACTTCCACCACGGTTTTTATGCCCTGAGGGCGAGAGTGGCACATTGTTGAACACTGTCGGACATTTTCTGACACTGTCAAGGGGCCTGCGGATGCCCGCAAAAGAAGGTTTAAAGGGTTAGTTAAGGCTTTTCATGCTGAGCATGATTTGAAAAGGTTGTGCCCGAAGGCGACAATGTGACACTGATTGACACAGTCGAACATATTCTGACATTGTCAGAAGGCCAGAGGAAGCCTGAAAAAGAGTTAGAAGGGGTCAGTTAAGGCTTTCCGTGCTGAGCACGATCTGTAAAAAAAATTGTGCCCGAGGGCGATGGTGGGTCATCGTGGGACATTGGCTGACATGGTCGAAGGGCCAGCGGATGCCCGAATCAGAGAGATGAAGGGTTAGTTAAGGCTTTACATGCTGAGCATGTCTTGAAAAAATTGCGCCCTTGGGCGATAGAGGGCTATTGATGGACAAAGTCCTGAGAGAGTGGTAAGTTTAGGCTTTTCATGCTGAGCATGATTTGAAAAGGTTGGCATGTGGCCCATGCCGGGTAAATTAAGGCTTTTCGTGCTGAGCACGACTTGGCTACCTACCTAGCTTCTGACCTAGTGTGGCTAGTGACTGTTGAATTCTAACCCTGCCGTCCTCCCTCTCGGGATTCTGGGGATCAAATTACAGAATCAACAGACATAGCCAACACTGCAGACATCGCCAATCCTGGCAACAATGTGAACACTGCCAACACAGCCGACAGTTCCAACATCGCCAGTACCGCCAATACATTCGACACTGCACACACTGCAATCATCACGTTGCTGACGGACCTTTCAGGGCTGTTGACCAGCACCCGCTCCTGCACTGGGGGACGAGGCCCCGACCTGCCAGTGGTGTTCTCTCCCCGGACGAGTGTCGGCCGTGAACGCCAGATTCTCGTAGCGGGTGTCCATGAGGACTTGGCCGTGTTCCGAGTATGTCGGCACGGTTTCCACCGGCTGCGTCCCCAACCAATCCAAGTAGTCCTGGTATCGTTGGCCGTCCACCGGAGGTGAGACCTCCGTGGTCCTATTGACGTATCTCCCCACAGCGGCCAAGGGCTCTGTGTGGGGGTCCACCTGGGATTGGTTGAACTTCTCGGAGAGAAAGTCCATGTTCCCAATCACGAACATCCCTTCCCTTACACGGGTGAATGCCACCGTGGCAATCTGTGCTTCATGCACAAATTCCCTGATCACAGTTCTCCCCGGACGTGGGCCTGGGGAGCTGGTCCGAGTCGTGATCAAGATCACGAAATCAGCTTCTTGCCCAATATATGAGTGGACAGTCCGTACCTCTATTCGGCGATTCGCCGGAGGTAGTTCCGGCTCAGCTGCAAGCAGCGTTGCCACCGCTTCCTCCATTTTACGAGCCGTGCCCACGTAGAAGCACACGACCGTCACCGAGGCTTGCGGTACCCTCATTCTGAGCATATTGAGGATGGACAGTGCCACCTCTTCCTGCCTCGGGTTGGACCACGAGGTGCCCAGCGCCGCCGCCTCCAACCCCGTGACGTGGATCAGGGAGATGTGAAGTCTCCGGGACACTACCGGGATGTGGTGGGTCTCCACCATGATCCGGGCATTCACCGTCCCGAGTCCGTGTTCTACGTTGTTATGGTAGAACGCATAACTGATGACTGGTACCATGTTCCTGTGGAAGCGGTACACTCTCCTCAGGGACATGGTCTTGTTGTCCAGCCATCTGTCGAAGAATTCTGCAACTGAGTGCAGCGCATATTTGAAGCGATCAATGTCCGCCCAGTCTTGCTGCACATACGGCGGCAATTGACGGACGTCCCCAGTCACCACCAGCTGGTCGATGCTGGTGGCCCAGACAATGTTCTGAACGTCCACCATCCGCACCATCTGGCATTCATCAACCATCAAAAGGTTGAAGTCCTTGAGCAACTTGGTGAGTTGCTGTGCTTTCGCCACCGTGGCCACCACAATTTTGATGTCAAGCTGACGAGTCAAGACCAGTCTGGTCATTTTGTCATCGTCAGTCAAGTCCCCTGGATGCTCTTCCTTGTTACGGATATAGTGGCGGCAGTTTTCTGCCTGCGCCTCCGTAAGCATTCCTGGCGGAAGCTCCTCATTCTCATACCGACGAATCAGTTCCTTGACATGCGCGGCCACGCCGATCTTGTCAAGGAGTCTCTGATTCATCAGAGGTCCATGCTCCCGAGCATGTTCCGAGATCATCGATGCAGTCGACTGGATGGCAAGGATGGATGGCACCATTCCTTCCTCCTGGTCCGAGATGCCATTGGCGGCACAGATCTCTTCTGCCAAGTGCAGCGCCGCAAGATTGGTCATCGCCACCCCGAGAATTTTCTCGTTGGGGCGGCTGCCCCCCATATACTGGGTAATTTTCCCAAGCAGGACGGTTTTTCCTGAACCTGCTGGTGCCTGAATGAAGATGCCGGGATGAAGTGCGAACACCGTCGCATACAGAGCCAGTTTCTGCTCTGCATTGAGGCTTTGGTCTTCACCCAGCCGTCTTCGCTGTTCAAGTCGTTCCGGGACGCGGATGTCTCGTCCCTGCTCCCACATGGGGACGCATCTGGCCAAGTACGCCAATTGCCCCTCCTCGTCATCAGGTCTCATGACGAGTACCTCCACGTTTTTCTTCGTGTATTCCTTCGGCGGTTCGTGGTATTTCGGGCAATCCCCCAGAGATCTTGGGATGTCCCTGCTGGTACCTGCCATTTCAAGTGGGACCCTGATGTCCCTGGTGGGTACCAAGGTACAAAGCAGTTCCGTTCGCATGGAATGAAATCCCATGGACCAATCTTCGTCTTCCAGCTGGGGCATCGGACAGTTCGCCAGAAGCGAGATCCGTTCCTCCAGGCCGGTGGCCTGTTCATCAATGGTCAGCCGCAAGTTCTTGTGGTTTGGCCATTTGAAGTCCAACCACCGTCGTTCTTCCTCCTTGGGAATCATCTCCTCATCTGATTCCTCCCCCTCTTCCCGGGGTTCCTCGAGGTTCAACTCGTCAAAGTTCAAAAGTTCTACCGCATCGTGCTCCAGTTGCTGGAGTGATGGGTTCCCGTCCTGGTCCTCTCCCAATGGTCTGGGGTCCTCCCTTCGTCCATATCGCTCCACAATCCGGCGGAAGCGGATGTGACGAATTTGCCCATCCGGCGCGTGCACCGCTTGGGTGGCGACAGGGAACATGGGTTCCCATCTCTCCCCCGTGCGCCGTTCCAACTTGGCCAGTGTTCCAGGCTGAAGATATTTCATGCACGCTGCAAGATCGCGTGTGTCCCGCCTCGTCCAGGATGGCACAAAGGTGTAGGACCGGTTGTCACCGATATCCGAGATTTCTCCCGGCACCTTCACTCTGCGCATCTCGTGAACGTGTTTCTGGCGTTCACCGGCTGACGCCGCTGTGTTGGCCATTCTTACCACCTCAAAATCTCTCCGGAAAGTGGCTGGGGTGTGCTCCCCCTTTCCGAGGCCTTTGTTGTACTCCATGGTGGTCAGGATGTCCTTGGGCAACCGTTCCATTCACATGAGTACAAACTCCCCGCTGCTCGCATAGTCAGCATAGTCTGACCATGTGGCAGGAACATTCAGATCCCCGATGTACAGGGTCTGGTGTTTCTGCTTCCCGTACGCGTTTATCCACGCGTACTGACCCGTCACCGGTGCACTGGTGAATCCGTTGCGGAATGACCCGTCCAGGATGTGTGCATTCTTGGCTTTACCGCCCCTCTGGAAATGCAGTGAGGCAAACTCAGCCGTCCACTTGTACTTGTTCCCCGTTGGGTTGGGTTCCTGGGTCATCGTGATGGCCGCCACCTCACTGATTTGCATCAGTTTCGAGGGGGTGGACTTTTTGAATTTCAGAGCCAAGCAGCTGGGGATGATAATCTGCTGCTGTGGGGCCATGAAATAGCTCCGCGGGTTCGTGTTCCCTGGTTGGAACTCCCGAGGAGTGCCTCCTGGTTTGAGCAGTCGCGTAAACTGCATCACCGTGACAAAGTCACCGACCACTAGCCCTTGGGCAGCATCGGGTCTGTCCACGTGTCCAAATTGCATAAAGAGCGGGAAGTTCTGGGTCACCGATCCTGGTTTTGGGTCAGCCAGGATGCCAATGGCCAGATCTCCCACCCTCTTGCCAATGTAGTACCTCGTGGTGGGCGAGTAACTCTCAGGCATGCTGTACGCCTGGTCCACTTCCGCTTCAAAGCCCAACGCACGCTGTCGGGTTAATTCTCCTTTTTGCTGCGCTGGCTTGCCCTTGCTGTCACCACTCGTGGATTTCTGGGAATATCCAGATGATCCAAACGAACGGCCGCTAGTTGGCTTCGGCACATAGCCTGCTCCACGGCTCAGGCCACACCTGATCATGCCGGTACCTGGAGGAGGTGAGTCCTCCCTTTTGACAAACTTGTCTTGTGGTCGGCAGGGTTCTGCCTGACGGCCGCCCCGACCTCTCCCTCTTTGCGAGGGTCTTCCACGCTGGCTGCTTCGAGAGCTGTCCCGGCTGGTCCTTCCCCTTGACGGGGCAGTCGGTGCCTCCACAGCAGTCCAGTCACGGGTGGCCGTGGACGTACTCGGTCCCGACAGCCCAAAAGTGTTTCGCTGCTGAGCAGCTGCTGGTTTGGGCGCTGTCGCGCCACTCCTTGGCCCATGGCCAATTAAGCCAAGCAACATGCTGCTCGGAGCACTGCTCAAAAGCTCCTGCTCTCCTGCCACAAGACGGTGGAGCAGTTCCCCTTCAATTAGCGTCCGCAGTTCTGATGAGATTGCCGGTACCCCCGAGGAAGTACCTGGGGCGCCCATGGCCCTTGCTTCCTCATTCACCCGCTCGTCCAGCTCACTGGCCGCTGCGAACTGCTCGGTCAGGTCGGACTGGGTTTCAGAGATTGGCCGTCGTTTCGGCTGATCCCGGGAGTTCTGACGACTGTACATGTGATCAGTCGCCGATCTCTTCCGGTCCCCTTGACTTCCGCCAAACGTGGAAGAGTCAGATTGGAAGCGCTGAGCACCACCCCTCCTGGCCTCCGCCTCTTGGCGTTCCCTGGTTTTTGCCTGGGTTTTGGCCAAGACCTCGCGTCTTGCGTCATCACCCGCCTTCTTGATTGTAAACTTCGAGGCAGCCTCGGCCGCTTTGATTGCTGCCTTTCCGGCTTTGAACATTTGCCCCCTGTCGCGGCACCGTTCCATGGGGTGTCGTCCCCAACGTTGGCAGAAGTCGCAGTAGAACGAGTTCTGGAAACCGTTCCCGTCAGATTGCTGACGTCCTCTCACGCGGTGCTTGCCGCGCGGACCTTCCTCCCTTTTGGCCACCACGCCCTCCTCGCCCATTACCCTCTTGGTGTTTGGGTCCGACCTTTAAGGTGTCCTGTGTCACCTGAACAAGGTCCTTCATGGAGAGATTATCTCCCAAGTCCTCGATCAGTTCGATCGCATCATCGATCTGCTGGTCTTCACGATCTTTCGATCGGTCCTTTGTTTTGGTGCTGATCGGTTGGTTCGACCCTGAGGGTCCCCGATCTTGATCACCGTTGCCGTACGGGCCTAGAATTTTGTCCAGGCGCTGCTTGATCGCCGCTTGGTACGGGTCTCGTGCAGCTTCGTCACAGATGCCCTGCATCTTGGCCCTGTATTTCGACGCCATCTCGTTTCGGACGCGCTCCTTCTCCTGCTCCGCCACCTTTTCTGCAGCTGCCCTCCGGAGTTCTTGTTCCGCCGTTGGCTGTACTGCTCGAACTTGTGGCCTGCCCTTCTCCACCGCTTTTGCGGCAGAATCTTCAGGCTTGTCCACCTCCATTGCAGATGCGTCCTGCGGAGGGTGTTTCTTCTCTGGGACTTTGTCCGGACTTCCTTGGACCCCCAGGACCTGCTTTAGCTGCTTGGATTGCTCCTGCAGCTCAGGCTCGTTAGTTTCCATCGCAGAAGATTCTTCTTCCGTGATTTCCTCGTCCTCTTCATCATATTCTTCTTCCGTTACTTCCTCCACGGCACTGTCTGCAGTGCCGGTCCGATCATCACCACTGGACTGTTCTTCCGAACCAGTCCCTGTTTGGCTCGTCTCCTCGGTGGTACCGCCACCGGTTCCTTCTTCTTGTTCAGGAATTTCTTCCGGATGATCCGGATCCTTTTTTGAGCTTCGCTCTTTTCCACTCATTTTATTTTGAACTGAGTTCAAGAATAAAATCAAATTAAGGCTTCAGACACTGAGTGTCGCTTGAAAAGATTGGGTTTTGTTAAGGCTTTTCGATCTGAGATCGGATTGAAAAGGAAAAAAATTTTAAGGCTCTTAGCACTGAGTGCTGCTTGAAGGAAGTGAAGAAAGTTTTTTTTTCGCTGAGCGAGAAGAGAGAGTTGAGAGAGTTGTTGTGAGCGCTGAAGTTCGCAAATGTCTCTTGAAGAGTGAATTTTTGGAGCAAATGGCCGGTATTTAAAGGCCATTGCTGCACAGCACTCTAACACAGACAGTGCAAAAGAAGGGAGAGAGTGCACTGTGTCTGAGCAGAGATGCAGAGAAAATGAGAGAACGCGCATTAATTCTCATCATTTTTTGTGCTCTATGCCCGTCCTGTGTGTATCGGCACGAACGAGGAAAGGCGCCAAATTCAAATTTTTCAAAATTTGAACCAACGGTCCATTTTCCAAATTTGTCCAGATTTACTGTATTTCTCCATGGTTTGCACGTAATTGCATACCATGGGGCCTAACACATCCAAGTTGGGTATTTTAGCCAGCCTTCTTGGAATCACCCAAATCTTTGTAATTTGGGGGCCAATCTTGCGCATTGCCTCCCCCTTGGCGCAAAATTTGGCCGGGGTTGGTCAATGCGGATGAAAATCGCGAAAACGGGTTGGTTTTCGGACCGTTCTACCCGTCCTTGTCCTTACCAAGTTTTCTTGGCAATCCCGGGTTTTTTTCCGGTCCTTTTGGGGTGGGAACTTGGTCCCTTCCCTGATTTGGTCCCAATTCCACCATTTCTGGTGGTTGGTCGGCAGGTACCTCCTCAACTTGTTGATGTCCAGAATCCCAGTCGAACTGGTCCGGCATGGCGTCGCCTGGTTCATCACCAGGTACGTCCTGAACTTCCTGGTTCACCATTTCGTGGTCCAGTGCCCTAAATTGCTTGATCTGATTCATATGGACTCGTTTTGCCTCCGAATCCGGTTTTTCGACCGGGACAATGTGGCAATGGAGCCCATCGTCCTCCATTTGTCTGACCCGGAAGATTCCGGTCCAAAAGGGCCTGAATTTCTGGAACTCGCCGACTTTCAGCCGGTAGTTCCTGAAAGTGACCAAATCACCCAGTTTGATCGTTACGGGCCTGGCCCGCCGGTCAAATTGAGCGGCCATCCTCAGGGCATTCGCCCAGGCTGTTTCCTCTGCTGTCCGCCATGCCTTGGCCATATTCATCGTGAGTTCTTCACGAAAGTCCCCCACTGCCCATGAGTGTCCCTGAGGGACTGGGTACAGTGCTTGGTCCGCTGGCAGGATTGGGTCCCGCCCAAACATCAGGTAGAAGGGCGACTCGCCCGTCATGTCATTGACCGCCGTGTTGTAGCAGTACGCAGCTGCTGACAACAGGGTGTCAAAGTCCTCTCCCTGCTCTCTGGTCAGTTTGGCGATGATGTCACGCCAGGTCCTGAATGATC
Organism: Rotylenchulus reniformis; assembly: GCA_001026735.1. NCBI lineage: Eukaryota > Metazoa > Nematoda > Chromadorea > Rhabditida > Hoplolaimidae > Rotylenchulus > Rotylenchulus reniformis. Next base: position 49,185 of record LDKF01000646.1, on the reverse strand, counting down.
TTTCGACCACACCATTGCCCTCCGAATGGTAGGGGGTGCAGAAGACCTTCCGGGTATTTAGATCCCGGCACAATTCCTGAAATGAGTCTGCCCGGAACGTCGTGGCGTTGTCCGACAAGAGTTCCATGGGGGCACCAAATTTCAGTACCACTTCATTCACGAACAGCTTTGCGACTGTTGCGGCCCTCGCATCCGGTGCAGGCACCGAAATGACGAATTTCGTGAAACAATCGACGAAGTTCACGATGTACTTGTTTCCCCTTGCCGTCGGCGGCATGGGTCCGCACAGATCGACCGCGACTCTCTGCATTACTGTCGTGTAATGCATCGGTCTGAGCGGTGCCTTCGGCTGTGCCTTCTTTCGGAGTTGGCACTCCGGACACGCCTTTGTCCATTTCACGAAGTCCTGCATTTTGCGGTACCACGTGAAGGGCCGTGATTTCCTCAGGCTTTTGGCAAGCCAAAAGTGTCCACCGCCCATTTCAGATCCATGTACCAGGTCAAACACCCACTTCTGTAAGTGTTTTGGTACAACGACCTGGGAATGCTCTTTCCCGTCTTTTGCATGGATGTGTACGGTGATAATCCCGTCATCCATGATCCTGGTGTCCTGGTTCATTAACCAGAACACTTCCTTCGGGATGTCTGCCTCATTTTCTGGCAGAGTGCCTTCTCCTGTAAAACAGGTGGCAAACATCCTGAGTGCCGGATCTTCCCGTTGTTCCTTGATAATGTCAAACCTGTTAAAGGTTTCTCTGGCCATTGTCATGAACACACGGTCCTCTTCGTCATCCTGTGACTCCGAATTGGAGCTGGAGACGGTCCTGCTTCCAAGGACTGGAAAGCACCTCGGGAATTCCATAATGTCCTGGAGCTCATCCGGGGATGGTTCTCCGGGCTCGATTCTTGACAGGGCATCCGCAACCGTATTGCGTTTCCCATCAATATGCTCAATACTCACGTTATCATAGCTCATGAGTTCCATGAACCATCTCGTGAGTATTGGCGCCACTTCTCGGCTTCTGGCCAAGAAAGTCAGTGGTTTGTGATCCGTATGGACGATTGTCTGTTGGCCATAAATGTACATGATGTACTGGCGCAATGCCCATATGATCGCACCAAGTTCCAGTTTCACTGGCGCCCAACTTCGCTCATTTTCCGACAAGGTTCGGCTGGCAAACGAGATTGCCCTGTAGTCCCGAACTTGGTCGTCCCACTGCATCAAGGATGATCCCATCCCGACCGTAGACGCATCCACAAAGATGTGAAATGGTCTCGAGTAGTCGGGGAAAGTCAAGATTGGAGGCTCCGTCAGCCTTTGCTTGACTTCCTCAAATGCCTTCTGCTGTTCCACACCCCAAGAGAATTTGTTCTCCTTGTGAGTGAGTGCCTGCAGTGGATTTACTACCTTGGTAAAGCCTCTGATGTACTTTCTGAAGAATCCGGCCATGCCCAGGAAGCTCATCACTTCCTTGGCATTTTTTGGGGTCGGAAACTCCTGGATGGCTTTCACATTCTCCGCAGAGGGCGAATAGCCTTTCTGCGAGACCTCGTGTCCCAGAAATTTGATTGATTTCCGGAAAAATTCGCATTTCTTTGGGGAAAGTTTAAGGTCAAAAGCCCTAAACCTCTCCAAGACCTTCCTGATGTCCTCCAGATGGTCCTCAAACCGCCGGGACTTTGTTGATATCAGGATGTCATCGACGTATGCTATCGCATTTTCGTCGAGTCCGGTCAGCACTTTGGCCATAGCCCGTGCAAACATGCTCGTGGCATTCTTGAGTCCAAATGGCATCTTCTTCATCTGAAAAACGCCATCTTCGGTGATCACACCGCTTTCTGCTGGCATCCTCGTCCAATGGGAACTGGAGGTATCCAGAACTCATGTCCAAGGACGTGTACCAGGACCTGTTTGCGATCTTCTCCAAAACCGAGTCAATTGTCGGGAGAGGATAATGATCAGGAATTGTCACTGAATTCAGAGCCCGAAAGTCAATGCACGGTCTTTGGGTTCCGTCCTTCTTGCGGACCATGACCCAGCATGACACCCATGGAGTGTCAGAGGGTTCCATTATACCCTTCCTGACCATCTCCTCATTTTGCTTGCGCAAATCGTCCTTCAACCCGTAGGGTATCTTAAGATACTTTGATGCTACGGGGACCTCCGTGGTTGTCTTGATAGACATTGGTCTTGGCACTTTGGCATCTCCCAAGTCGTACTTGGACCGGCTGAACACATCTTTGTATTCATCAATCAGGTCGGCCAGTTTTTGGCGCTCTTTTGGGCCAACTTCGGCTCTCGTCACATCCACCTTGTAGGTGGGGTCCTCTGGCTCTTCCGTGAGCGAGTACACGTGAAACATTTTGACTCGGGAGTGTGACTCTCGAGACACCTCACCAGATTTTGGAGTGTTCTCGGGGCCATCTACCCGAGGACCCGAAAATCCTGTAGAAATCCCATACTTGATGGTTCCTCGTCATCCTGAATGTATATTTCTTTCAGGATGCCGCCTTCTTCTCTCACAGGTCTTGCCTGGGCCACTTTTGTACCGGGGTACAGTCTGATGTCCACTTGCGTCGGGTTCTGGACGTACAAGTGTGTCTTGCCGTCCGCCCTGACCACCATGGGCACCACTTCAGTCCCATTCCTTTCCTCCCAAGATTTTCTGCCTTCTATGTGAAGTGCAGGATGACCTTGGAGTCCTTTCTGATCAATCGCCACTGGTACCATCATTTGATGGCCAGCTTTGATAGTCCGATTCTCGTCAACTTTGACGGCCACCGTGTTGTAATTCACGGAGTTGCAGCAGTGTATTCTGGTGTACCGGCCGTTCATGACGAACCGTCTTTGTGCCGTGTCGATGGTCCAGGTCGGGAAGTCAACCAGGTCCCTGAAGCCAATCAGGACCATGAACATGGTCTTGTCAAAGACCTCTTCATGCCGCGCCACGGCAAAGTCCACTTGATTCGACACTCCGCAAAGGGTGAAGTAAACCCGTGTTTTTCCGATGAACCGAACACTCCCACCGATGCCTTTGGCACCGCTGGATGGAACCGGAGTCACCTCGAGTCCGAGTTCACGGCAAAGTGCGTCCGAAATCACAGCCCGATTAGCTCCTGTGTCCAAAAGGACATCCAAGACCGCGTCATTTATCTTCGCCTCCACTAGGAGGAGTCCATCCATGGGCTGAGCCCCTTCTGGCACTATCTTCTTCCTGAGCGATCTGTCGTCAAGTGCATTGACGTGATCACTTGGTGTGGAAGGAAGTGCTTTAACTTCTTCAGGTGAGCTGATCACCGGACCAGTATTTTGCTGATGCCTGGGGTAGCTCGAGCCCAAGGGCTGGAACTGTCCCATGAACATCTTCCCTGCAAACTCAAGGGCCAAATCCTTATAGGCATTTGCCCTGACTGCTGAGACGTTCCCGGGCTAACTGTAAGTTGCACCGTGTCTCGTCTGTTCTCACCACATGGTTGCCCACGCGATGGTCCACTGCCATTCGGGCAGTTGTTCGCATAATGGCCCAGTTGTTGGCACGCAAAGCACGTCGGTGTTTTACACTGATCAGCTTTGTGTCCCCGATTCTTGCACCTGGTGCAGAATCCTCCCGACTGTTGTCGGTTCCGCCCGCTGCTCTTGGGCTCCGCTCGGCATTCTCTAGCAAAGTGTCCGGTTTTCCCGCAGTTGTAGCACTTTCCAGCGGCCCTTTTCCCAGTGACGAGTCCGGAACCATACGGCGGCTGTCCGGGACTCCCGGCAACGTCGTTAGTCCACGGGAAGTCTCTGGGAGGAGCAAAGTCCCGACCAGAGTCATACCATCTCCCGGGTCCAAGTGGTGTGCTGTTAGCGCCGGAGGACGAACCTCGCGCATTCCAGGTCATCGCGGGTGGCTGCGGCGACTGGTACACCAAGTGTTCCTTGGCCGGTTCCTCCTTCCTTTCCTCCATTGTGGCAAATGCCAGTTTCCGCTCCTTCGCTTTCGAAGTGAGCATGGCCTCGCTCATTTTGAGCACCGTTTCATGGTGAAGAGCTGTCTCCAGCAGTTCACCAAAGTCCTTGCAGTTCTTTGCCTTCACAAGCTTGAACAGTTCTGGGTCGTTCAGCTTGATCGCAAATTCCTCCAACAGCCAGTTGTCCACATAGGCCTGACCATGGTCAGCGAATGCACGCCTGGCCATTGCCGAGAGTCTTGAGGCAAATTCGCTCACCGACTCCATCTCCCTTTTCTTCACATCTCTCAGCTCCATCTTGAGCCGGTCCCTGTTCAGCACAGAGTTGTACACCTTTTTGAGCGCTGTGACAGCAAGGTCGTACGATTTCTGCTCATTGTCCTTCAGGTTATCGAAGTGCCTTTTGGCAGGTCCTTTCAGCTTCCATCTGAGCACATTCGCTTTCAGCTCATCTGAAGCTGTACAGTCGAATAGCATCATCGTGGCTTCAAATTCAGCCACCCATTCCAGAAAATCATCCTCCGCCTTTCCCCAGAATTCCGGGATCCGGTCCACACTGACCACTCTCCTGGGGATTGGTGGGTCCTCATCCTCAGCCCCATTTGCCATCATGATGATGTCCTCCGGGTCTGACTTTTCAGATCCGTCCCGATCACTTTTCTGATCATCGTCCTTCTCGCCATCCTCATTGTGGCGTTCCGTCCGACTGTCCTCTTCTTGGGACTCGTCCAAGCTTTTCTCGGACGGATCCGGGGATTTCTGATCCCTGTCTCGCCCTTCCATAGCTTCTTTGCCATTCTTCAGCGCTATGCACTGAGCCCATGCAGCTTGACAACTGGCTTCCTTGGATTCCCGTTGTCGAATCCATACCGCAACTGCGTTCATGTCCTCCTGCAACTTCGCTAGTTGCATGCTGACCGATCGTAGTGATCTCCTTACTCCCTCTTCAAATCTTTTGAAGGGTTCCCCTTGATCAGCCAGGAGACTCTTCCCTGGCTTTTCCACTCCTTCCAGGGTCCTGGACTCCCTGGCACCCTTGGCTTTTCCCTCCTGAACCACCTGGTTCAAGGTCGGCAGGTCAGAAGCCAAAGTTGCAAGCAACTCCTCAACCACATCTTCCCACGGCACTGAAGCCGGGTCCAAAACATCTCAACTCTTCCCTTCACTAGAGTGTCCGTTCCCTTCACTAGACGAGAACATGAACACCCTGTCCAGGTTGGAGTCATCATCCATGACGTCATCACCGCTGGTGTCCTCAACATAGAGGTCCTCGTAGCACCAGTTGTTCAAGGTGTACTTTCCATCCCTCCACACAATTCGATTCTCGGCTGCCAGCCGGTCCAAAATCGATGCTTCCTCATGTTCCATTAGGCCCATGAGTGCCATGTAATTCCACCAAATGGTCCTGTCCTTGACGAGTTGCATGGATCGTGGGTTCTCTGGACGTGTCGGAAACCACAGGCTTCCGAATGCCAGGCGGTCCACAATCTGTGCGGTCACTCTGTCCCCTTCCAGGGATACGCCTTCCCCACGTGGTGCTCCCCAATCCAAGGGGTCCTCCCCCGTGTGGGTCCTGCACCCATGCATTACGGCTTGGGCTCTTTGTCGGGCACCGTACGCCCTGTTCCACAGTTCTGCGTCCCAGTCTTGGGTCTGCGTAATCCAGTTGTCCGGCTGCTCGCCGTACCCTCCGGAATCAACGATGATTCCTTCCTGCAGGGCTTTGCCCTTAGTCCTTTTGTCCATGTTGGCTATGGCTTTGGAGTTGGCCTCCAGCACCCTACCAACAAGCCAGTTCCTGTCCATGTCTTGACACGGGATCCAGATCGGATACAGTAACGTCTGAGACTTGTACCGAATTTCCTGCATCACGCGTGCCCTGTCCAGGGTCTGCGTGTGCAGTCCCAACACTGCTTTTCTTTTCCAATTCTCCACCAACGGGCGAGAATACACGTTCCCTTCCATCAGCTCTTCCTTGTCCGGAAACATCCGGTCTTGATAAACCGTGTTCCTGTCCGAATCCGGTGATACGTAGTCTAAGTCCACCCTTGGGGCATCATCCGCCCTAAGGCGCATGTCCTGAACACTCACTGGATCATAGTCATTCGCCATGTCCGGTCCATGGTCACCGTATCTCATGATACGTGTGCCAACCTCATCCCTTTGACGCGATGGTGGGGAATTGCTCCCGCTCGTGTCTTCATTCCGCGCCCCATGATGGGCACGTACCTCATCAAATACAGCCCTGGTTGTGCACAGCTTCGGCATTGTGCTTTGCTCTCTCACCTGCAGTATCTGCAGGATTTGGTCCGTCTTCATGTCCACATTATCCAGACGCTTATCCGTCTGTCCCTGGTGTACCTCCATCCGTGATTTGAGATCATGGAGGACGCGCTCCAATTCCAGGATCCTTCGGTCCTGTTCCATTTCCGCACGCTTTTCCATTCTGGTACAGCTTGCACTCGAACCCTGGGTTCCAGTGCTACCAGTAATGATTTGTGTTTTCCGGGTCCCGGACTCGACTGGGTCTCGTCCGATGCTACCAGCGAATAATGACGAATGCATGAGGGTCTGGGCGTCCAAAGCCGAAGCGGCTAGGGAAGTCAGGGTCCCGAGGGTGACCGGGATCGGGATCACCGTTTCCGGTGTCC